>OX578133.1:90528500-90538500 GCA_951213105.1 Amaurobius ferox
TTTCTCCATGACTTTACTAAAGTCGTTATCTTGACCGTATTCCAAGCAGTGTTGATGTCATAAATGCTGTTCAGAATCGTGTAGTCCTTCCAGAAGCCCTGGAGATCGTCCCCCTCTTCAATCCGTTTTTTCAATAAGTTGGTTCGATGCCTTTTCTTCATAGAAGCAATAACTCCCTAGTACATGGGCTGGATAAGTGCCGTAACGTTAGGTGGCAAAAACTTGACGAAAAAATTTCCATCTTCTGATTTCAGAACACTTTCTCCTGGGTGAGCCGAGGCGTTGTCAAGCAAAAATATGGCTTTTTCGGGTAGATTTTTAGACTTGAGATGCTCTCTCACTTGGGGGAATGAATTTTTTTTTCGAACCATTCCTGAAATATTTCTTGAATCATCGAGGCTTTTTTTTTTGTTAAAGTAATGAACTGGTAGGTTTTCAGCTCTTGTACCTTTAAAGGATCTAGGTTTTTTTACTTTCCCAATCACTACGAGTCTTAGTTTGTGTGTTCCTGTGACATTGCTGCAAGACATTATCGTCAATCGTTCCTTACTGGTTTTATGTCATGATGCTTGACGCTCTCTTTCAAACGCCAGTGTTCGCGTCGGCAAACATTTTCAATACAGTCCAGATTCGTCAGCGTTGTATACTTGTTCATACGAAAGTTCTTCTGATTTTAAAAATTCCTGAAAATATTTTTTAAAATCCTCTGCTGCCTGATTATCGCAACTTAATTTATCACCGTGAAGTCCGATTTCTCTAATCCTATGGCGTTGTTTGAATCTAGTTAACCAGCCTGATGACGCATCAAAAGTCCCTTCCATTCCAAGCTTTTCGAAAAATTACTTAGCTTTTGCAGCAATAATCGGTCCTGAAATGGGTGTATCCGCACTTCTTACTTGACTCACCCATTTTAATAATGCCGCGTCCAATTCTTCATAGGTGCTGGATTTCATGGTTTTCCTTTTCTTCATGGACGATGAGTTGTCCGATGCGGAAGCAAATTGCATTAGTTTATCTTTTTGCTTCATAATGTCTTTAACTGTAGACTCTCCAATGACATACTTCAAGCTCATGTGTTTTTTCGATGAACCTTTTTCAATTTTTTTTATCAACTCTAACTTATCTTGGATGGATAAGACAACTTTTTTTCTCTTTTCGTTCATTGCTAAAATTACAAGTTTAAGCAGACGCGAGCAGATCGTGCACACAGATTGACCGTAACGTACTAAAGTGATGTGGTGTCAATTCTGACATGAAATGGCAAGCGTAAAGGAATGGGGAGGTACGGAAAATGACCTCGGCCAATTCGCCACGACCTTCAATCTGGTCCAAAACCGGACAAACGGCATAGTCGTCCATTGTACAGGTTTCGGTGACCTTGGGGGGAGGGGTAGAAAGGAATAGGAACAATACAATTGTTGCTCCAAAAATAGATTTTGCAATTGTTGATCATGAAAGGCGTGTTGTGTGTTTATTTCTCTATATTCCGTAAATGATCGTCGCAAAAAAAAATCGCGAAAGACCACGCGGATAATCCGCAAAACGGATTATCCGCCCGCGGATAATCGGGAGTTTACTGTATATATATATATATATATATATAGATATATATATATATATATATATATACTCATATATATACTCATATGCATATATATACTCATTCTACATCTTTTGGTGTTTACATTTTCCATAAGTGAAAATTAGACTTCGTTGCAGAAATAATCAAAGTTTGATGATTATTTAAACTCAACTATATTGTAATTGCGTTGTTTCAGCATGTAGATGCACAGAATTTAAGCAAAAATAAAGCGGTTTTAGGACGGATACAACACTTAATATGAATTGAAAAGTACTTTAAAAATCAGGATTCTGACACAAGATGGATGCAATATTTTATTCTGAAGTGGGTCACGTTATCTCCTCGTATAATGGTCACGTCATCTCTTCATATAAAGGATGTAATTAATATTTTAATTTTTATTTAAAAAACTACTGTATATATTTTTCTGAACTCTTTTCATATATTTTATGGGATAATTTGAATATTTTTAAAAATTTTCGAAGCAATTTGTTAATTTTAAATTAGCTTTAAAAATGTTTGAAAAATTAGGTCCCATAGGGTTCAATGTATTTCAGTTCTTCAACCCGGGTTCAACCCAAAACTAATTGGGTGATATTATTCATTTATATCCCCACAGGCCGTCTGAACAGCATAGTAAAATTTCATCTTGATAAAGTCATTTTTACGGCAGTTATTTTGCTAACGGGCAGACAGACAGAATGAACAAAGTCATAAACATTTTACATCTATGTTGCAAAATGTTAAAAAAACCCATCCCTAGCATATCTGTTACAAATAAATAACTATAGACCAAGACTAAGAATAAAAATAGAAGGAGACTTATCACTATAATGGAAAGGGGATGAGGGGACTATTAGTATACAAACATCACAATTAAAATGTATATAAATACATATAACATGGAAAAGCACAGACGGCAAAAATGAGAAAAGGCAATAATAATTAGCGGAAGATTAAAGATCAAGACATGGAGAACAATCAGTTGAAACTACATAAAAAATAGCGGTTAGTTAATGGCGTCATGACAGCCATACAATTCGAATTAAAACCAATAGAATAGCCAGCTTCTGGCAATAGCAATTGTATTTAACTATGGAAACCATTGGAATCGTCTACTGGCTAGTGGAAGGAAAAATAATAAATACCAAATGAATTATAAACCAGAAATATAAAAAACAGAAATATTAACTCACAAGCACAGCCACGACGTGGGTGTCGGCAGAGCATTTTACATCTCTTCGTCAAAGAAAGTGGACACCGGAATGAATACACTTGAACAAAAAATAATTTGTTTTGATACTTTCAAAAATATTAAGCAGTATAGGACTCAGGACAAGTAGAATGTAGTCTTTCAAAAATAGTAAACAGTATCAGATTCAAGCCTAGTGGTAAGTTAGGTGATAAGAATGGATGACAAAAATGAGTTATTATATCAAGGATAAATAATGCATTTGTAAAATTATTTTGTGGTGTATTTGAAATTATTAATTACATTATATTAACAAATACTTCCGGATAGTGGTAATTTTGAGAAATGCGTTTAAGATTATTGACGTGAAAAAGTGAAACTGTGGATCAGAATGTCGATCTATTTGAAATAGCTTGTTTAAAATGATGTTTCAAAACAATTGAATAGCCTTACAAGATCGATATGATAGCAGCTTAATGATAGTGAAGTTATAAGAATCTTTTTTATCATATAGATTGGTGACAACATGATTATTGAGGTTATCTAAATTTAGGTCTAAATAATTTACAGTTTGACTAACACTAGGCTCATTAGGGTTTAATTCTAGCTTAGAGGGCTAAAAATGAATATTAATAGGAGAGGGATCATCAATGATAATACAAATTAAGTCGTCAACATATCGATATATAATATATGAATTAGAGTTAAAATGTCATTCATAATAATAAAGATGCAAGTCAGATAGAATACTACTACTGCAGCCCCCTTGAGGTACACCAGATGTTTGTAAATATATGTTATCACCTTGGGTAATATAATAGTTGTATAGCACAAAGTGCAAAAGCATACGAAAGTTTTTGACATTAAATGGAACATTATTGGAGGATAGATAAATCATGATAAAGAGAGATAATAACTTTATATAAATCTTTAATTTCAATATTATTAAATAGGTCTTTAAAATCAAAGGTATGGAAACCAAGAATATGTGAAAACTTGCTAAGGTGAGTAACTAAATCAAAACTATTGTTCAAAATGAAATAGCTTATATTCTTAAAATTAAGAGATTCATTAATTCTATTTAAACAGTTTAGCAAGTGCTTTCTAACTGTAGTGGTAACCTTAAATGACACCACCCCTCCCGAAGGTATCCGGTGATAGCTGCAGTGGTAAAGTTATGTCTACAAGTAATCGTTCTAAAACTGAGAGGTGATTTGTGGAATTTAGGAACCAAAGTAACAAATAGAAATTTATAAAACTTACAATTAATATTTAATTGTGTATATAATTTTAGCATTTTAGTTTTGATTTTGATAGACTGATTATTAATGGGTTTAAAAATATGATTATTTTTTAAGTAATTCTGCAACAGAGAAACAAAATATTTTTTACAAATAATGGCATAATTATTAGAAGCTTTATCTGCATAACTTATGACAAAATGTTTTTGTAGTTCTTTAATAGCAGATAGGAGTTGTTTATAAGGATAACTAGGCTTCGAAAATTTAATGTTTATAATAACATTCTTAAGAAGATGTAAGGTAGTATACTTCCATAGATGAAATGCTTTAAAAGGAATGGAATGTGAACAAGCTTGTTGGTATATGAATTTATCAAAATCAAAAGATAAAGTTTGAAGAAGAAATTTTGGGTGATAGCAGAATGGAATGCGAAATTTAGACTCTTTATTCATAATATCCCTGAGTATATCATCCTGAACTATACTGAGATCCCCAGTAATAATGTGTTCATGAGATGATTTGACATAAGGAGTAATATTATTATCGCTTCATACACATAATGTAAGATGATTGGAGTTTAATGACCTGGAAACTTCATTGTGATTGTAAATAGTTCTACCAACTGGTAAATTATATTTGAAAGATTTTTGTATTTTGATATCATTTACTGGTAACAAGTTCTAATGGTTTGCAAATAAATTATTAAAGTTAAGAGAATTAAGAATTGGGTGTTTAAAATAAATTACACAGTAAGCTATTTTAGTAGGTGGATTGGGTGAATGGTGCAGGTGGAAATTTAAGAAATTTGTATGAGAAAGAAACAAATCATCAAATAAATGTTTAAAATGCTCAAGAGTTAATTTTAATCATTAGTTAATTATAATTTTAAAAAGTAAGCATGAACAATATTTAATTTGCATTTTCTGGCTTTATATAACCAAGTTCTAATTGGTAGGAAATTGAAATTTGAGAATAATTATATTGTAATTTCAATATATGCACATTGTAATCAATATTTTTACTTTAGTTACTTTTTCCTTTTTCCCGTTTACATTGCTTTTCACTAGGAGTTGATGACTTTGAATACTGAAAAAGATGTTCATATACTGAAGATTTAATGGGATTGTATATAAAACTACAGTTAACTACATTATTATTATTATTATGTATTTGATTTAGCCATAGGGGAAGTGAGTTTTGTGTTTTTTAATATACTAATTTTCAAATACTAATCTATCAGTTAGTGAAATATTAATATCTAAAATATGAAGGGATACATTTTTAAATCCGTGGGTATCAAAGTGCTGATATTCAAATTGATTTTTGGTTGGGCGATCATTAAAGACTTTATGGTCATATTTTTAATATTATCCCTGTGGACATTCATTCTAAGATGTAAAGGATTACTGGTTTGACCAATATGAGAAAAGTTACAAATTGTACAATTGAGTTTGTAAATGCAATTAAAAACTTTGCAGATTTTTTGTGAAGTGTAATTATTATTAATTTGTAATGGACCAGCCTAAGGACAAGTTTTGCACTTATTATTGTTGCATCTATTAAAGGTAAAAGATTGAGATTGAGAGTTGATATGGTATTCTTCCAAATGGCCTTAAACGCCTAATTGGTCAATGTTTTTTGATCTATAATTATTCCAATTCATAACAATAATAGACCGAACACTAGGTTATGAATAAAATTTACATCCCGAATTTTAAATTAAAATTCCTAATATAAACCTCTTCAAAAACTATTTTGTCAGGTACGAATTTCTAATTATAACTAATACTATAATAAAGTGAAACGAAATTTCGGAGAGTAACTTAAAAAACGAAGTAGATAAGATATACATGAGAGTTTGATACGTAGTATTATTAAATAATCGAAGTGTGAACAAATAGAGTCATAATCATCCAGAAAAGAAGATATGCAAAGCTATTAATACGTATATGTCTGACTGAATCCCTACAACTTCAGACAAAAGGGGCCTCATATAGTGGAAATACATGTCTTGATTAAAATGTAAAAATAAGCAATAAAATTTATTGACGTCTGGGTTGACATAAAGGTTCAGAAATATATAACACAAAAAACACAATAAACTATTTTACCTGCCGATATGTATATATATATATATATATATATAATATATAAGATGGAAATTGGAAGTTATTAAGGATATTGAAGTGTTATTGCACTTCAATATGTTTAATAACTTCCAGGAGTGCAATGCCGCGGCATTTATAACATGCATGTTGACAACTGGGGTGTAAGGTCACAACCCCTTACGCCATTAAGTAAGCTTCTCGCTAAGCCTTCCTTCTTTTATCAAATTTTAAATGCTTTTTATACTTTTTATATTTATATATATATATATATATATATATATATATATATATATATATATATATATATATATATATATACATATTACCAGTGTGATAGTTATTATTCTAAATATTTTTCTCTACTCATACTGCAAAAGTTTCAAAGGCATTCTGATATCAACTTTAACTAAGCAAAATATAATCACATTTCGTGCAACATTACAAACATCATCATCTTTCTCTGTTCTTGACTAAATGTTATAAGAAAAACTCCCAATCTGTCTTTTATATCCCTTGAGAAGTTATAATGAAATTTTATGAGTGTGCAGTATTCTGAAACAAACTTAAAATGCTTTTCGGTTATGAGATTCTGATTCTTTTCTGCATGACTAAAATTTAATTTTCTGTTTTTATGCACGTTCTAACACTGCTGTATGTTCTTATGAATATCATGCTACGGCAGAATTTTAAAGTAACATGTGAAGAGTGAAAATCTTCACTGGTTTACAAGGCGCACGCAATGCTGAAGTGATGACTCATATATAAGGGACCAAGAGGAATATTTAGAATGTGCAGTGATTTTGCAATGTAATATAGTCAAGATATTAAAAACCAGACACAGTAGGTTTAAAAAGCACATATTTATTAAGAACACATTCACCATTTGCTTACGGGTGGTACAGAGTCCATCCCAAATGAAGAACCTCTTAAAAAGACATGTATTTAACATACACTATCCTAAACAGTTCTATCCACCTTTGCGGGACGCCAATGTCTGCAAAGGGGGGCTCGAAATGTTTGGGATAGGGTATGTCAAATACCAGTCGTTTTGAGATGTCCTTCGTTTGGGATAAACGCTGTTCCACCCGTAAGCAAAAGGTTAAAATTGCGCATTTCATATAATTTGCACGAACTGACTATTAATTCAAAAAATTTTCAAATTATATTTAGTTGCATTGAAAAACATCGTCATCTCTTCAAAATTCTATATATCTTAATATCTCGAGAATGATCCATCCTGAGGTTGATCTTATTTGTTTTGCCGTTAAAAATTGCATATAAGATAAGCATTTAATTAATATATTTCAGCATATTAGCCGGTATCTTTTTAGAGTTTGACGAATTTTGCGGGCCATTTCGTAAAAAAAGCAAGACCAAATTTTTGAAATCATGCTAATATTTACTCAGCATCAATGAATTCCACAATTGACTTATCTACCAAATTTTGTAAAATTTCGTCGCATAGTTTTTACTATTATACATCCCACAGACACTTGTATTTAGAGAGAATAAAGTGTTCTTATGTATTCTGTGTAGCAGCGCACTTTTGCATAACGGATAATACCTAACGCACGTGCGCGATGACGATTTTGTTTGGTGTGGTGTTAGTTATGTTGGAATTTTACTTGGATGGAAACACGTTGTTTTCTAATTCGATTTTAAACCTAAGGTGTATACATTTATGAAATTAGCGCTGATCTGAAGTATATAATGTAGTTCGACCCAGGATTCGTCTGTGGAAATACGTAAGTAGAAAGCTATGTGTTTTTAATCAATTTCAATAATGAGAGTGGTAGTCGAGTCTGTAGTATGCTTTGGCCGTACACCAGCTAGACTACATCGATAACAGTCATAAATACAATCCTCATAAAATAACCAGAAGTGTAAATGCTGATTTTTTACAACCGAAAGTTTTGTTGATCGTCAAAGGCTCTTTTGGAAAAGTTCCATCATAGCGTAACGCTGTATAAGGCCGTTACTAGATGTTTCGTTTCACTGTTTAATATCAACTGCACAATCCTATCGCGTAGGTGGCGTTAAGCGTGTAAGTGGGAATCTAGTTTTAGGTATCCGTGCCAGGGACTTGTGCAGTACAGAGCGGTTTGATTTGTTCACTCAAAACTGTACAAGTCACACCGAAAAGTAAAGGGGAGTTTTTGCACTCTTCGTTCAGTTTCACTTTCGTACTGCATGCAAAATAACATTCAATATGAATGTCTGTCAGGTTCTGGAATATTTATAGAAATTTACAGGAGTGAGCCTTGCTTATAGTTATGGATGGTCCAGTAGTGATGGCAACCTTATTTACAGCCATTTATTTAGTATTTTAGGCGAAGCTGTATTACAGGAACTTGAGAATGATATTTTGCTCATTTTACCCTTAAACCGGTCCTTTGATGCATTTACTTGGATATCATTTTTATTGATTGGAATAAGAGGTTATGCGACCACAATGGCTTTTTGGATACCATTAACGGATTTTATTCTTTCATTAATTTTACTGCTGAACATGAGTGTGGGGTGGTATTTGCCCTTTTATAATGTTTTGATTTCCCATGATAGTAATGGTTTCCGTATCTCTGTTATTCGTGAACCCCTTTTGCTAATTCCTGTATTCTTCTGTAATTCTTCCTACTTGTTTCTTCTAAAAAGATTATTTTATTGCCTATTTTAATCTTGCCTTTAATGCATTTTCTTCTATGGATGATTTGCGTAACGAAATTAACTTTACCTTTAAACTTGGATACGAAACCGCTTACTTTTTTAAACTTATTTATCAAATTTTTCTCTCTATTCGTTTTAAATTTGTCTGTCCTAAAACTAAACTTACCCCGACTTTCAACCTGTGGCCTCACAAATCGAGTCTTCCCTATCACCCTAAAATTTTCCAACCACTGGTTTAGTTTTGTCTCAAATTTATAATGAAATCGGCCATTCTACTGTACCTTCTATGTTTAGTCGTATTCGTACCGATAAGTTTAGAAGTAATATCTTAAATTAGGCCGGGATGTACTTTGTGCCCCTTCTTTTCTCCGAATATAGTTACACATTTTATATTGGCAGTACTGAACTTACTGTTGCCATCTGAACAAGGGCGTTATATTAAAAATAATAAACTGCCCATTGCTTTACCCCAAATTGTTATTAATGATAGCTTTATTCCAGTTTTGGATAAAAAAATTCCAAATCGTAATAATACACGTAATATTTTGCATTTCGAATCCATCTTCATTTATATTTATCGTGACTCCATTTTTAATGATTTCCATAATTTTCCCTGTCCCAAACTTGAGTTTAGTGTAGCGTCTCATTCTCGACTCCTTGAGAGTTAATCCTTCATCTGAATTTTTGGACATCTAAATTTGTTATTTTTATATTTTAGTTCTGCTATATCTATTTCATAATTAAATGCTTTTCATTCCCATATTTCTTTTGTGTAATCTTGCAATTCACATATAAAGATTGTTCGCGGTTTTTGACTGGCTATGTTAAATCTATGTATCTTCGTCTTTTTGTTTTAGCAAATACCTCTGAATATGGACGTTTGACGCCCGAAAGCGCCCGGGCTTTTAATGAGATTTAAAACGTCTTTTAGTGTGATCAAATAAATACTTTTATTATAAAGTGTTTGTTATTTTAAAACATTACTTTGTTATTCTTAAACTTCGTTATTCTCCCACTTGTGAATTGTGCGCTTAATTGTACAGTTCGTCTTTCGTTATTTGACCGATAAACAAGCCACTATATATTTTTCATCAAAGACCCCAAGTATTTGTAAACTGTATTTAAAACACCATTTTGACGTACAGTAAAATACTTCATAGTGCCATAGCACTTTTAAACATCACAATGTCCATCATCAGTGACAATATTAAGG
>OX578133.1:90543500-90623500 GCA_951213105.1 Amaurobius ferox
TAAGAGTTTTCAATTTCTTAACTACTTCAAAACTGTTTTTTACAATATGACAATTATTTGAGATTTCATCTGACGAGGATACTTCATGTAATATCTTTAATAATAATTTTCCAGCATTAGTAATGTAAGAATTATGCCCACTGGTAATGGTTCGAAAAGCAACAGGGGATTTATGAAACTTGGGTACTAAAACAATATATGGAATGTTATTACAACTATTTTTTAGATGGATTTGCTTATATTTGGCTGATATTCTATTGTATAAGATTTTAAGGTTAGTTTTATGTAAATTATAGATATGATTATTAAGTAAGTGTGACTGAAGGGTATTTTTATAATAATATTTACATATAATTGAGTAGTTTCCACTTGCCTTATCGACATATGTAATGACAAAATCATTTTGTATTTCTTTAATATCATTTTTAATTGAATTAAGTTTATATGAATTATTAATTTTCTGATTATATATATAATGATTTAAGTATTGCTCTATTAAGACTCTCCAAGGTTTAAAGGCTTCTACAGGGATTTGATATTTATAACTGATTTTATAAATAAATTTATTTAAGTCAAGAAATAAACCTTTACATATTAATTTATGTTTAAATTTAGTAGGTATACGGTACTTAGTACCCAGTAACATCAGTGATCTTAGTGCATCATAATTAATAATATTTAGATTTCCCGTTATAACATGACCATGGTGTTTATCTACGAAGTTTTTGTATTTTTCTAAATGACAGTGGCAATATGACTCTTTATCCAATTCATAGTTTTGATTAATATCTACTGATTTGGCAATTTGATTATAGTTGAAAATATAACGTCCTAGCGGTTTATCATATTTATATGCAATTTTAGGATTTACATGTTTGACTGGAAAGTAATTGGAAACCGATTTTAAAAAATTATTTATCTTCAGATTATTTAATACAGAATTAGTAAAATTCAAAGTACAATATTCATTTATTTTAGTATTTTGTTTTGATTCGTCATTAAAGTTTAAGTCTGTGACATAAAAATAACTATTAAGATTTTTACTTCTGGTAATGAGCAAATCATAGAATAAATGTTTAAAATGAACGTTATCAAATGCAGTACTTAGAAAAAGATTATATACCATATTTAATTGCTGTTTTTTAATTGCGAAAATCCAGTTTTTACATTGTTTCCAATCAAAAGTAATTTTAAAATTTGCATGTTTCTGAAGGATGGCATTTTTTAGTTCAGATAATGATGGCAATTTTTTATTATATTTACTTGCTCTTTTAGTTCTTTTTGATTTACTTTTATGATTGTTGAAGGAATTATAAATATTATGGTCTTCATTAGGAGAATTAAAGGACTTTTTAACTATATTATGATGGTTAAATATTTGATTGAGTCCATATGGAAAGATGGTTTTGTGTGCACAAATGAATTCATTTTCAAGAAACAATCTGTCATAGTAATTTTTTTGAATACACAGAATACTAATTTCAATGTTGTCGAACCCATGTTTAGAAAAATGTTCGTATTCAAATTTTGATTCATTAAAGGAAGTTGCATTATTTGAAAAATTTTTTATGTGATTCCTGTGTACGTTAATTCGGAGATGCAGAGGGTTGCTGGTTTGACCTATATATGACATATTACATTTTTTACATTCAATTTGGTAGATACAATTATATGTTTTACAGAAGACAAGATTATTGTTACAATTGATCTGATTACTATTAGCAAACGGACAAGTTTTACATCTATTAGAATTACAAGATTTAAATTTAAGTGTGTTATTTAGTGATGCATGGCTGTACGATTGAAAGTTATATGAAGTGAATAAAGAATACTGGCTGGATGTACCGAATGAAGATGGAATAGTCATAGAGGATAAAGGATATTCTTGGTAGCTGGATAACGATCTAGGAGAACCCCAACAAGTTCTCGAATACCGAGCTTGGATGTCAGAAAGCATCCAGTTGCCAGTCGCTAATTTTTTATAATAAGACATCATGTAATAGGGAATGATAGTAACCTTTATTTCCCCAAAATAAAGGCACTTGCATTAAAAAAAGAGACTCTTTAGCCAAGAATGCACCTTAATTCAATTACAAAGGTGGAGACACAATTACAACATAAGAAAGGTACCATTATTTTTCAAACTAATGGATCATCTAAAACACTTTGAAAATATATAAACTAATGTGTAGACACATTAAGACCCGGATAAAATAAATGCTTAGGAATAAGCAAAACTAGGATAGATAGTGGAAAAATATACATATACACATTGACTATTCCAGAATAAATTGATTTAAATTAACATCCATCAATACAACATGAAACACAATATTTTACTTCAGAACTATATAATCTAAGAATAATACAACCATTGCTGTAAATACAGAATTCAAATTCTTCCAATAAATATGCATTTATTTAATGGTTCAACAATTCAGAGATTCAACGTATGAAAGGCTACGTACGATCACAAAAACAATAAGATATTCAATATATGAAAAACTAAAATCGATCACAAAAACAATGGCTAAGAATAGAATTATTACCTAGGAATTACAATTACCAGAAATTTTAAAATGATAAGATAAGGGATAATGAGATAAAAATGAAGTTAAAATTTGACACCAATTCAGCGCAAATGCAGCTAACTTTAGTGTAATTCAGTACTAACTAATTAAAAATGAATGTTACCACAGAAACTCGTAAACAACTAGACAGAAAATAAGAAACCAATATACAATACGCGCATAATGCAGCAGACAAGTATATGGATAAATATTTGAAATGTAATAATAAGAATATGTAAAAATAAAAAAATAAAAATACAATTCAAGTAATATTAACATCACCATAGAAGCAAATTCACGGCCATAATGCCGATAAGAGAAAAGAACAGAACCTTCCCAAATTCGATGATTAATCAGAATTAAATTCCTCTTCAGGTCTGAGTATTTAATTCTAATTAACCCAAACAAATGCCTGTTTCAGATTAAGCAATAGTACATTACTATAAATGCTTAAACTCAGAATACAGGCATCAAAAAATGAAGAAATGAAAAAAGGATACATTAAGAAAATTGTATTACCATGCGGCATGAATCATTCCTCTTCTACCATGTGTATACACGATCAACCTCAACAACTTAAACTAGAAGCACCGGAATGAACAAGTCGAAATTCTACCAGGGAGGCAGTACGAACGTTCACGGAAATACTCCCAAACCCGTCCAGTGAGTCTAAGCTGAAGACTGGACAAGCAATTCAGAATACAATTTCCCAAACATGCAGAACTGAATATGAATATGAATCATAGATGAAAATTCCTACTAAACAAGAATTCATAGGAAAACTGGATAATCGAGAATGCCACTATACACCATTATAAGGGCGCACAAAACGTAGTTTCAATACTGACAAAAGTTACATTTTTTTGCAAAAATAAAATTCAAAACATTAATGTTAATGCATCTTATTTTCCGATTTTTTGATTTTTCTAATGTTTTTACTTAGTTTATTATTTTTCATTTTTATTTATTTATATAATTAATAAATAATTATATATATATATATATATATATATATATATATATTTTTTTTTTTTTTTTTTTTTTTTTCTCTCCTGTATGTTAGTCACTATAATTGGGAATGTTTTCTAGGATGTTATCGAGTGAAATTTGATACACTGAGTTGATAATTTTAATAACAAAATTGGGGGGATATGCATTATTAGTCGCTGTACTCAATAATTCCATAAAGTGCGCTAATTTATAATATTCATCACAAATTTTATTGATTCTAAGAGCCTGGTTTATTATAATATTTCTAAAAACAGATATATGCAGACAAGAGTCAAAATGTTGAATTTTTGATGTATTAAATTTAAAATCCTGTCTTTTATCATACAAGTTTATACCCATATTACAATTTTGTAAATTTAAATTTAAATCTAAAAAGTTTGCAACATTTGTGTCATTATTACTTGCATTTAATTGTAAATTTTTTGGATAAAAGTTTAATACTATAGGGATATTATTATTTGGGGATACACATAAAATGTCATCTATATATCTAAACATGTGCATATTATGCAAGCTTGGATTAATGTTTTTTTCATAGAAGAATAAATACAGATTAGCTAACAATGATGAGGCACACCCCCCTTGTGGGATACCAACCTGTTGTTTAAAAATAGTACCACCATGTTGAATATAATTCTCATAAAGAGTGAAATTAAGTAATTTTTTAAAAAGAAAATTTGAATATTTTAGGTTGATATTATATTTTTCAAAAATTCCTAAAATAATTCTATACAGATCATCTATATTAATATTATTAAACAAATCTTTGAAATCAAAGGTATAAATACTACGAATATTAGTAAGAGTTTTCAATTTCTTAACTACTTCAAAACTGTTTTTTACAATATGACAATTATTTGAGATTTCATCTGACGAGGATACTTCATGTAATATCTTTAATAATAAATTTCCAGCATTAGTAATGTAAGAATTATGCCCACTGGTAATGGTTCGAAAAGCAACAGGGGATTTATGAAACTTGGGTACTAAAACAATATATGGAATGTTATTACAACTATTTTTTAGATGGATTTGCTTATATTTGGCTGATATTCTATTGTATAAGATTTTAAGGTTAGTTTTATGTAAATTATAGATATGATTATTAAGTAAGTGTGACTGAAGGGTATTTTTATAATAATATTTACATATAATTGAGTAGTTTCCACTTGCCTTATCGACATATGTAATGACAAAATCATTTTGTATTTCTTTAATATCATTTTAATTGAATTAAGTTTATATGAATTATTAATTTTCTGATTATATATATAATGATTTAAGTATTGCTCTATTAAGACTCTCCAAGGTTTAAAGGCTTCTACAGGGATTTGATATTTATAACTGATTTTATAAATAAATTTATTTAAGTCAAGAAATAAACCTTTACATATTAATTTATGTTTAAATTTAGTAGGTATACGGTACTTAGTACCCAGTAACATCAGTGATCTTAGTGCATCATAATTAATAATATTTAGATTTCCCGTTATAACATGACCATGGTGTTTATCTACGAAGTTTTTGTATTTTTCTAAATGACAGTGGCAATATGACTCTTTATCCAATTCATAGTTTTGATTAATATCTACTGATTTGGCAATTTGATTATAGTTGAAAATATAACGTCCTAGCGGTTTATCATATTTATATGCAATTTTAGGATTTACATGTTTGACTGGAAAGTAATTGGAAATCGATTTTAAAAAATTATTTATCTTCAGATTATTTAATACAGAATTAGTAAAATTCAAAGTACAATATTCATTTATTTTAGTATTTTGTTTTGATTCGTCATTAAAGTTTAAGTCTGTGACATAAAAATAACTATTAAGATTTTTACTTCTGGTAATGAGCAAATCATAGAATAAATGTTTAAAATGAACGTTATCAAATGCAGTACTTAGAAAAAGATTATATACCATATTTAATTGCTGTTTTTTAATTGCGAAAATCCAGTTTTTACATTGTTTCCAATCAAAAGTAATTTTAAAATTTGCATGTTGCTGAAGGATGGCATTTTTTAGTTCAGATAATGATGGCAATTTTTTATTATATTTACTTGCTCTTTTAGTTCTTTTTGATTTACTTTTATGATTGTTGAAGGAATTATAAATATTATGGTCTTCATTAGGAGAATTAAAGGACTTTTTAACATATATATATATATATTTGAAATGTAATAATAAGAATTATGTAAAAATAAAAAAAATAAAAATACAATTCAAGTAATATTAACATCACCATAGAAGCAAATTCACGGCCATAATGCTGATGAAAAACTAAGATATATATATATATATATATATATATATATATATATATATATATATATATATATATATATATATATATATATATATATATATATATATATGCTACATGATTATTTAAACGAAATAAATTCACATTACGGTGGTGCAACATAGATCTATATATATGACAAGTTGATTAATCATACTTTTTGTTACAATTAATCATAACAATTAATCATACTTTTGGTTAAGAGTACAGAACACATTAAAATCTTGAAATAACGAATATATTTATTGTCATTTCAACCCAGTTTTTTAGCCCAATAACTTCTAAATATATTAATAACAATGATTTTCATCGTACTTTAGTCAATAGTTAAGTGAAAAACCAAATATATTATTTTGATGCTTAGCTTGTATAGCTTTGTCGGCGTTTATCTGGAAACATAAGGTTTTTATTCTTTCGCTCATTATATCTCATGAACTAATTAGTAAACTCTTCTGAAACTTCGTGAACAGAAGAACGATGTAACTAACTTTATTTGAATTAACATCTGAACAATTTAACTAAGTTATTGGCTTTCTTATGGTCAGTGCATCACAAAAATAACTAGTTGCATGAAGTTATCTGATTGAAATAATAATTCCAAATTTCTATCGATAGTATCAATTTTTTCAAAAGATATCGTACTTGTAGACAGTAACGCAGACATCATTGCAAAACTAGTTAATTCGTATTCAGATATGATCAAATTATGTAGATTGGAGAGACTATTTTTATCCCCATTACAATGCGTCCACTATACATATATTTTGTATTGTAGCAACACCAGCTACTAAATAAGTAAGGAAGGCCGCGTTTCTAAAGATTATGAGTCATAAGCATAAGACAGGCCAATCAATATACTAGTTTTATGGAGTGCATGTCTCTCTGTAAGGGCTAGCGATAATACGTATGTTGTTATATTCGGGTATCCCCATATTTGTTACTGCTGGATCAAACTACAATTTCGTTTCACTTATTTTATTTATTTATTTTCTTTTGGATAGATGACTAAGATAATAAATTAATTTAGGACATGCGAAAAGAAAACAAATAAAATTTTAAAAATTAATAATTTTACAAAATTTTGTTTACTTAAGATATATTTATTTAACACAGCATTGAAATATACAAGAAACTAACCATAATGAAAATCAATTTAAACATATCGGCTATGCAAAAAGGTAAAGTTACTCAGATATCAGTTCGAATAAAATATTGAATAGTTACTAAGGAAGTACATATTAATGACAGGAACACATAAATAATGACAAATAATACATAAAAATGTCATATATTGAATAAAAATATTAAAAAAAAATATTTCATACGATTCACGCCATTTTAATGAGCGTACTATGTTCATGGAATGAGACACAAAGAAGGCAGATACGAATTTAATTTAAAAATATCAAAATGCAGCATATACTAAGAAATATTTTGGAAAATATTTGTTCTGAATGAAAAGCATGAAACATAATATAACTTTCATATGCAGTTAGAAAAAATGTAAGCATGAGATGGAAATATTTTAAATATAAAAAAGTAAAAGCTAACAAGTATTTCTTGACAAATATATATATATATTTTTAAAAGTACAGATTAATTAGATTTTCTTTTCAATTCACCATCCACTTAACAAATGAGTTTCCGATTTTTATTTCCATGGTTTACAGCGGGAATTTCCTTCTTAAATTCTACGAAACAGTTCATGCAGGCTAAGAAAATCAAGCTTATATGAAATCAAAAAATTTCACTGAAGTATTAATGAAACTTAAAATATTGAAAGAGAAGATTAATAGTCATCATCGAAAGAAATTTTAGTAAAAATTTGTCACAAAACAAGCACATTTACATATACGAATAAAAACATTTACATTCAGTTTCTATTCCTTGAATCCCAAAATATGCCTTCTCATCACTTCTTTCGCGATGTAACAGCCGCGACCTTTCTTACTTACTTAGGAGGTGTTGATTGTAAACTCCGCTGATGATTTAAGCCGAAAGTATAAGCGATAATGCAACGTCAAAGAGCATTAACGATCTTAAGTATCAGGGAGGTTAAATATGAAAATAGCAAATAATAAAATACTAAATTTTGTCAATGGACTGCTTGCTCCTGATGCTACAAAAGATGGGAGGTTGGAGGTGAAAACTTGAAAGATAACGAGGTAGAAAATTCTTCTTCTACCCATATCATTAAGTTAATGAAACGATTGGAGTTACTTCCCTCTTCTTGAGCATTTCTCCTCCTTTCCAAAATGCTCATGTGTAAAGTAAATGATTGCAGATAATAAAATCAGCAATGTCTCATTAGTGTTGCGGACATAGATGTGTTTTTCATAGGTTTTCTTTCTTTTAAAAATATTAATATATGTATTTTAAAGCATTCAATCATTTTGTGTTTTTTTAGTATAACAAATATTAAGAAATATTAAACGACGTATATTCTATAAGAAAAATTTCCATTGACGTATTAATGCAATATATGAGCCACATGAATAAGCACAAATCACAATAATACATCATACAGATGTTTCGAGGATCAGCTGAATGCCCTTCGTCAATGCAAGAGAAAAAGAATATCCGAAGTCTAAAAGAGGAATGGGCGCAAAAAAAAAGTGAAGGTTATATATCCAAGATTTCTTCTTCTTCTTCGACTCAGGCCATCCGACCTACTCAAAAGTGTAAGGTATCTGTTTGGGCGAACAGGAATTTCCTCCCAATTTAGAACGTAACCATAGAGATCGTACCCTTCTTCCCCTACTACCAACTTATCGGAAGGACTTACGGACCCGCATACTTAACATGCCCGTACTCCACGTGAACAATTTGGGCAGCGCCGAAAATCGAACTCAGGTCATCCGAATACAGTCGCCGCTCGCTAAATACTGGGCTGTCCCATCCATACCCAATACCTACTTCTTCTTCGACCCAGACCGTCAGACCCACCCGAAAGTTGCAAGGTATCTATTTGGACGGCCGGGAAAGCGCCACTCAATTTAAACCGGAACCCAGTTTGGTCGGCATCCTCAGGAACCGTATCCTCCTACCCCTACCAGCAACTTCTTGGACGGACTTACGGACCCACATATTTACCGTGCCCGCCTGAACACGGGATTAATTTTGGCATAGCCGGGAATCAAACTCGGGTCGTCCGAGTATTATCCCCGCAGGCTAACCACTGGTCTGTCCCACCACATACCCAAGACCTGATAAACTCAGACCGTGGTGCCGGCCACGAATGACATAGGGCAGCTTCGTGAGCCCACAGCCGAGAGAGAAAACGATCCTAAGACCTAGATTAAGAGAGAGTCAATTTGAAATCAGCATGAAGAACAGTCCAGCCAATCTCAAACGTGAAGTAATACACAAGATTGGCATGCGCCAAAACACAACAGGAATATCCAGACAAGATGAGTGAAATCCGAACCAAAATAAATGAGAAACAATAACATGAAAAATGAGTTAAAATGATACGAAAGACTCAAAAGCTAAGAAATGGAACAAAGAAAATGAGGGAAATATAGAGAACACTCCGTTATAAAGAGGACGAAAATGGAGAGAGAGAATAAATGAGACCCAATAAGACGAAAAATAGGTTAAAACGACACATAAGAGCCGAACGAACACTGCTGTGCAAAAGTACTGGCAGCAGTGGTTGCTGCAAGGAACTCATCGGCGGAATGAAGGTTCTACAAGACCAAGACGCACCAATGCGAGACAAGATCGGATGATTGTGCGACAGCACGAACTGGCCCAACGCCATCATTCTCCGCCATCTAACGTGCTACAGCCTCTTCCATACCACCTGTGGTACCTTGCACCATCTCACAGCGCTTGGTTGATGTGGGGCTACGCTCACGGCGGTCTTTAAGACGTCTGCCCATAACCCCACAACATCGGCAGAGTCGTTTGAAGTGGTGTCATAGCCAAGCGTCATGGCTGCAAGCAGACTAGCATCGCATAGTGTTTAGCGATGAACCACGCTTCAGTGTTTCAGCAGATGACCATAAGGTACGTGTGTGGAGGCACCAGGGCCAGAGGTCCCAATAAGCCTTTGTTTCACGTAGAGAGACAGTCATTACCCCTGATGTGATGGTTTTGGGTGCTATCATGTATGACAGCTGGTCGCCCCTAGTCATCCTGCGTGCAACTTTAAGAGCTCAATGATATGTTGATAAAATCCTGCGGCAGTTTGCCCTACTCTTCATGACACGTCGTTCTGGGACCATTTTCCAATAAGATAATACCACGCCACATGCGGATTGCATACCTGTGGACTGTATCCGTACTGCTTATACAGTTCCTCAGCCAGCAAGTTCACCAGGCCTTTCGCCCTTTGAGCATGTATGAGACATTCTTGGCAGCCAGATTCAGGCACCCCGAAATGTAGCAGATCTGGAGCAACAATTGAGGAATACCTGGCAGAATATATCGCAGAATAACATTAGGAATATTTATCACTCCTTATCTAGACGTATACAAGCATGCATTGCGTCAAGGGGGTTTCACCAATTACTGATTTGAAAATTCAATGTGCAATTGCTAACCCTTGATGGGTCCTGCGGCCTTGATCTTGTAATCATTTTATTACTTGTGTAGGAGCTGGTACGCAAATTTAATTTCAATAAAAACAGTCACTTTCTTCATGGTGCTTCGTTGTTTTTTTTTGCAAAAGAGTGTATCTCGAAATTACATACAAGGGATTTCAGAAGGAATGGATTGTTTCATAAATCAAGAGAAGGCCGACATGCATTTCATGTACCAGCTGCGGACGGGAATGCAATAAAAGTCCAAATCCGAATGGGATGATTCTTTGTGGTATTAGAACCACATACGGATTTGGGCATTCCTGGCATTCTCGTCCTCAGCATGTACATGAAACCCATGTCTACCTTCTCCTGATTTATAAAACAATCCATTCCTTCTGTTGTGACGAGAAACCCTTGTAAAATCGCAAATTATATATAATTATCAAGATTCTATATTTTTACATCATTTAAACATTGTTTTAATTATCCCTCTTGTCTTTGAAATTCATTATTGCACATAATGTTCTGTACTGAAAGAAAGGCTTTTTAGCCATTTTATTATTCTATGAAAACCGCATTCAGAGAGAAGTTTCGTTATTATTTGACCGTTAAAGTCAAGGTCTTTATTCCCGGGCAGAGCGGATGTCTGGCTTTGCTTGCGGCCTGGTAATGTTAGTGCAAGGCACGCACTTTTCTGCACAATGGTTTTGGAGTGAAACTTCTGGAAATAATGTGAGACCTCGAGGAGAGGATATGTTTCCTTTTTCGAGACCCCGCTCTAGGCTGGCGAGGCCATGTCTTGGAAGTTTTTGATTGGTCAAAAGCTGTAAATAAGTCTTCTCGCAGGTCCGAATGATTTTGGGACCTGAATCCGCCTGGTTACATAAAAGCTGTTGCAAAGAATATTCGTGGCTTTTTCTTGCTGTCTAGTTGTCGACACTCTCAGTTCGGCCTGGACCATTTTTCAATGTTGCTCACCACGCAGTGCGGGATTCGGCCCAAGTCGACTCCTGGCCTCCCGTGGGCATGGGAAGGAGAGCCGAAGATGCCTACGTCGCCGAAGAACATCGATGGAGAGCCCGACGCACAGTGGTGCCAAATGAGGAATTTCGGAAAAAACCTTACAACTTATGCATTTCTTAATATATTTGCATACTTTTTGCGCATGTAGATAATTTAAAAGTAAGATTTTATATGCATGTGCCAAATGAGGAATTTCGGAAAAAACCTTACAACTTATGCATTTCTTAATATGTTTGCATACTTTTTGCGCATGTAGATAATTTAAAAGTAAGATTTTATATGCATGATAATATTAAAATCAGTGGCGGTCCCAGATTTTTTTTCGGGGGAGATATGAAGGTATACGCATGCCCTTCACCTCTTTTTTTAATTTTGAAGATAAAATTATAAAACTTTTTTTATAAATGCACTAACACCCTGAAAAATCTGGTTGAATTTTGTTTCGGCTTACTGTTATTCTTTAATTAGCACATTAATTAGCGGTTAGTTTAAAAAATAAAAATAATAAATAGAAAATGTACGGAAATATGCCCGTATTTTGGCACAATTGTTGAAACAATACATCATAGAAAATACAAATTTTAATGTAGATGTTAGATCCTAGATTCCATTAATTACTAATTAATTAAATTTAGTAAAAATTTTTAATTAATTATTCTGAATCCAAAGATGACAAAATAAGATCATACACATAGAAATTGACTTTCTGATCAGCCTGAACAGTTCAAGCTTGGAAGGCCAAACTGACATGTGTGGAACAGCTTGCCAGCAAATCATTATATCTATGATAATCCCTATAGTTCTGTCCTAACCAGTTGTACTGTGGTTGAATTGAAGCGTATGGTTTGGTCCTCCAGCTGATTTGCAAGTGTTGCTAAACGTTGTCTGCTTACTAACTAGATTACGAAGACTGAAGTTGATGAACTAGCAATCAGATTTGTGAGGGAGAGGGGGGCAGGCCAAACAGGCATAACTGTCATAGTTTGATCTGACAGTTCTAACTGAGGGCTAAACTATATGTGTATGGCAGGTCTGATATTCATCAATGTTAAGGGTTGGTTACACAGAGCGAATTCACTAGCTACTCATCCACTAATCTATATGCCGCTAAAAAACTCATCCAGTGTAATTAAGTAAGCATATAAACTGTAGTAGATGTATAATCAAGTAAGCATATAATGTGACATTGAAGACCTGGATACTTTACTAATATAATTATGATATTAAATTAATTAGTAAGTTAGATAGATTCCATAATTTTCATATAAATTTCATATCGTCTGCCTGTTATTAAAATTCTCAGATTGTTCATTATTATCGAGACAATAATTATATATATATATATATATATATATATATATATATATATAGAGAGAGAGAGAGAGAGAGAGATAATAAAGTGCTATTAAATTATTAAGCTTCGCTTTAGTTTAGTTCAAGAAATGTTGCGTAAATTCAATATATCTTGTTATGTGATAAGTTTAAAAGTTGTAAAATATGTCTTTGATGTTTTAAAAGTAGTAATAAAATATTTATCCTGAAAATAAATGTCGCTTAATCAATTGGAAGTACGAACAATACTTATGCAGGGCTGAGCAGGACCTTTAGAAAAAGTATGAAATATGCCGAAACAGCGAAGGTTGCAAAAAGTTGCAGCTGATTTTCACAGAACAATTGTATAATAGCATCTGCTTTCGAAATAACTCATCCAGAGCGTGTAGGAACGTGTAGCTTTTTTTATAGGCTTTAAGAAATGAAGGAAAACAAAAAATTTTATATATCTATATTTTACGCTTTATAGTATAATTTTGGCTATGTTTTTACGAAATGTATTTATGTCAGAAATAAGCTGAGGTTACATATATTGAAAATACGTGAGACATATAATTATAAATATTCACAAAAATTTTGGAAATGAATAAAATACATTTATTTACATGGCAAGATACTTCGGTTCATTGCCTATCAAAAAATAGTAGTTGGTATCGAAAAATATTATTTTCGGGTTTCGAGGTTTTTTCCGCAACGGCACCAGTGTGCGACGCCTAGATGCGACGAGATAGGTACGATGGGGCCCGAGGTCTATGTGCCGGGTCGAGATGTTGGAATGGTGCGGCATGCAACTATGAAGCCAAATTCCCTGCGATATGAGGCGGATGTCTGATTCCGAATCTTCTGCAACTCCGACTGGGGAGGTAGGGGTTGACTGCTCTCTGCATCTACACCTGTCTTACGGAAGTATAAATATAAAGAATCTTCCCCTTAAATTACGTAAACTCTGACTTCCGTTCCTAAATTATATCAACTTGTTTAATTATCAGTTCTATTTTGCTTATCTATGAGTGCGAGTTTTCTCCTGTTGCTTTGAGACCATACCTTAAATATCTTATATCATATTAGTTATTATATACTTAAATGTTGCTGTGCCACTTTATTTACATTGTTGATTAACTTATTATCATTGGTTAATTTCGTGGCAGCAGTTAAATTGGTTCGATCCTGTGTCCAGTGTCACAGTTACTTAATGTTCTGCTTGCTGATATTGATTCAGTCTATCATATTCTCTACTCTAACTTTTTAATACAATATTGAATAAAGAAAGTGAATTATCTTTAAACCTGTGTGGTCATTTAACATCTTTGTCTCTTGAAATTGGGCATCTGTGTTTTCAGGTGTGAACGCTTTACAAGTTAAGGGTTTATTGCACCTTTGTATTTATTACACTGAAGGTCATCCAGGAATTTATTCCTGGACGAGAGAACTTCGAAATAGAACCTGGGTATAAAATTTATGGGTTGTGCCAACGAACTTAACGGCTTAACACATTCACGGTTTGGCATATTTACATCTACAACTTAATTTCGTATTGCATATAACATGCATGGTGCTTGGCGCCCCATTTCCCCCGTGACATATTGGCGCCGTGACATTTTCCCCCCGTGACACTTCTAAAGTCCACGTTAGAACTGACGACGATCGCGACAACAGGCGCTTAATCGCCCTCTAGCGCCTTATCGCATGCGTTACAACCATACATTGTATGACGAAACGTGTTTGTTTAGGTGTGTTCTATCACCTCTTAAAATCTTGCCCCATATTTTTGAACCACCACGTATAAATTATAAAATGGCTCCGTCCTGCAAATTTTCAACTATGTAGGTACCTGCCAGCAAAAATTTGTTGTCTTGCTATTGTTAATCTATCCAGGACGCGAACTCGCAGCTCGAATATTTTGTCTTTAACTTTGAGATGAAAAATTTCTTAAACTACAATATATATCGAAACCCAGTTTATTTCAGCGTGTTTTCTAAAGCTTTTTCTACAAGTGTACAAGCTATATTTTTTTGTGGTATGAAGAAGAGAAACTCGAGGAACGAGAAATTTGCCAAACATCGGCGGCGGTGCCAGCTACATTTTTTAAAGAGAAATTTCTTAAATTGGAAACATGGGTCTACGACAATTCGTTTATATTATATTTAGTACTATAATCTTTTGAAAACACCCGCATCGTGATTATTTTGCAATTTTAGTCCTATTAATTATATACATAAAACCATTACATAGACATTTAGAAGCTTATAATAAACTGCTGTCGAATTAAGACGTAACTATAGCATCTTAAAGACGATGTGACATTATAGAGCATTAATGATCACAAGCATCACAGAGCACTAGGCAAAAGAATAAGCAAAAACACAAAAAATTACTTTAAATATTGCAAAAGTTTGAAGAAAGGAGAATGAACTTCCAGGAAGAATGGTAAAACAGTATTTTTTACCCTAACCATTAAGCTGATGAACAGGGCGGAGTTACTTTTCCCCCTTGGAGGTATTTTCACTCTTTAGCATATTTGTGGGGGAAATTAAAGTTTTGGGATTTCTAAAGGTATTCCGTTTTCATCAAAACTGCCATATAAATGAGGAGTAGGTGCATAGATGTTCATCACTTTACCGACCTATTGTTTCATCAACGTGCATATTACTTTCACTACATACATAGTGTATAATGTATAGGGAATGTTATGTGAAGGGGGGTCGAAGATTTGGATTCGAAATTTCGTCGAGAGAGCAAGTATTAAGCATTCCTGAACGTAAATCGATAGTTTTTGATGTGATGTCTATGTAAATATGCGTATTTTAGTGTGTGTGTCTGTCAATCTGTAGATATGATATCTCACGAACAAATGAAGCGGTTTGAAAATAATTTGGCATGGTTAATATTTCTGTTATAATAATAAAGAAATATGTATGTGTGTTTATTTGCGTGTTTGTTTGTCTGTGTCGTCTGTAGCGGAATACTTAGGCATCGACGGCACAGAAGTTTGGTACACAAGTTCTTCAGGATACGTGATGATGCGTCTCGGTGGGATTATTCTTTTAATTATAATTAATTTTTTAGTTATTTTATGTTTTACTAAGATTTTCAGAGTTTTTCTACAAAAATCGATTATTTAATGAACAAAAATCTTATCACATAGTCTTCATCTTAACACCATCGGAAGAATCGAAGAACATTATTTTCCAAGGATGTATATAAATATATATATATATATATATATTGTATATATATATGTATATATATATATATATATATATGTATAAAGGTCTGAAGGTCCAATGAAAGAAAAGCGAGAAGCTGTAACTCGAAAAACCTAACTTTCTAACAAGCTTACAAAATAAAAGTATATATAAGTAAATCTTCAAGCAAATGGAAAAAAAATACAAATTTCGAATCAACAAATCAATGAAAAGTATCAAAAAACAATGGTATGGATTCGATAAAAGAGATACAAACGAAATCCAAGCACAAACGCTATGCACATGGACAAGGTCTAGGCTTAAATCAAGATATGTTCACTTCTTCTGAACTCTCTTTGCTACTTGGACTTGTCCAAATGGCTTGTAGAAGCAAACAAAAAAATATATGTTTCAGAAGAAATAGATAGATTATATCTATAAACTATATATTATGTATATATATATATACAGGGTCTTTCAAAAGTCCGTATAAATTTTAAAAATTCATTAAAAATCGAAAAAATATCGCATTGAGATGCGGTTTGTACCATAAGTATTGTCAGGATGGGTTTTATTTTTTGATGTGAAAAAATTTCTGTAGTTTAAAAAATCACCTATAGGGGACGCTTACCCGAATACATCTTCCCGAAGTATGCAAATGAGGCTGTTATAAAAGAGCTGTAGTGCTGTAGATTCTTCCTTTGATTCATTAGTAAATGGTGCAAAGGAGAAGTTTTTGCGAGAATGTTAACTTTGATCGAGAAAGCCTTGTTAGTGAAGCTATATTGCGTGAGCGGAAAATTAGCATAAAATGCTTTGCGGAAATTTCGAGGAATCTGAAATTGAAAACCTAGCAACTGAAACAGCGGCTGGGACTAGCAGCTCTTCTGAAGCTGCAAGGCGATTGGATATTCCTGTATCCTCGGTATGGCGTATCCTTCACGGTATCTTAAATCTGTATTCTTACAAATTGCAATCACTCCATCAGCTTTTACCGGTAGATACTGCACAGGGAGAAGCGTTTGCCAAATGGGCTATGTCAAAAATCGTACAGGAGCCACAGTGGTTATTTAATGTTTTGTGTACAGACGAAGCCCACTTTTCACTGAACACAAACAACTGTCGTATATGGGCGACTTCTAATCCACGTGAGTACATACAGCAGCCACTTCATTCACCACGAGTGACAGTTTGGTGTGGCTTCACTGGTTCTTACATTCTGGGAGCCTTTTTCTTCGAGAAGTTTAGCTCAAGTTCTGGTTGGAAAACTTGCACAGTAAACGCACATCGTTATTTGACTCTTCTGTATGAGCAAGTCGTGCAGTCTTTGCGAGAACGAAATGTGATATCTACTGTAACATTTATGCAGGATGGAGCACCATCTCACATCGCAAATCCAGTAAAGAAATTTCTAATTGACACCTTCGGGGAAGACAGACTTATCAGTAGACATTGCAAGATCTCATGACCTCCTCGGTCTCCAGATTTGACACCAGTTGATTTTTGGTTGTGGGGGTATTTAAAGTCACGAGTGTATGAAACGGGTCCTTCCACATTGTCGGAACTAAAAGATTCCATTCGTCGTGAAGCGAGTTCGATCCACCCAGACATGCTGCATTCTGCAGTTACTGGTGTTTTCACTCGCCTGAATTGTGCCATACCTTGTGGAGGAAGACATGTCGAACACCTGATGCTATAATAAAGGTACAGAGCGTACAGTAAGTTATTTTCTTTATCTTTTCAATGCGTTCAGCGCCACCTGTAGGTGATTTTTTAAACTACAAAATTTTTTCACCCCCCCCCCCTCCATCCTGACAATACTTATGGTACAAATCGCATCTCAATGAGATGATTTTCCGATTTTTAACGAATTTTTAAAGTTTATACGGACTTTTGAAAGAATTTTTTTTTTTTTTATATATATACATACATATATATATATATATATATATATATATATATATATATATATATATATATATATATATATATATATATATATATATATATATATATATATATATATATATATATATATATATGTATATATATATATATATATATATATGTATATATATATATATATATATATATATATATATGTTATATATATATATATATATATATATATATATATGTATATATATATATATATATATATATGTATATATATATATATATATATATATGTATATATATATATATATATATATATATATGTATATATATATATATATATATATATGTATATATATATATATATATATATATATGTATATATATATATATATGTATATGTATATGTATATATGTATATGTATATGTATATGTATATATATATATATATATATATATATATATATATATATATGTATATATATATATATATGTATATATATATATATATATATATATATATATATATGTATATATATATATATATATATATATATATATAAAAATTAAATGATTTTAATCGAAAATTTTTTGCATAAACTACTGTATGTACAAAAAAACCCATCTCTAGCATATCTGTTACAAATGAGTAACTATAAGCCAAGACTAAGGATAAAGATAGAAGGTTACATATCACTACATTGGAAAGGGGGATGAGAAGAATATTAGGATTCAAAAATCACAATTAAAAGTATATAAAAGTAAATAAAAATAAAACTCTGCAAAAATGAGAATAGGCAATAAGAATGGTACAGAATGCAGAATGGTACAATTGCAGAATGTACCGTAACTGGGATCTTGAGTAGATATTTGGAGAGGGTCTGCCACTGGGCACTTGGCACATCTCTTACCAATACCTAACATAGAAGTAAAACTGATTTATAAATTTGTGCAAACCAATGGTAGAAAAATATTTAATTATAACCGCATAAGTAGAAACATCAATGTATATAAAAGTGAAGAGTGTAATTGTCAAAACAGCCCTTATATAGATACCCATCATGCGCACATTATCACTGGAAACCTGGATCTATTGGATAATCACAAGTTAAAATCTATGCTTCAACTTGGTACGAAATTTCGTATACAGGATTTCACAAATATTAAAAAGGACTTTGAACAAGATTTGAAGAAATTTACATATAAACTCGCCGTAAAATACAGCATGCCAATACAAGCCTTCAATGAATGGCAATACAACCTTATCAAAATGTTCAATCTCCACTACAAAACATTGTGTAAAAAAACGTATTATCCTTCTCTTCAAAATGCAGTCAATAAATATGAAGATAAATATGTTATAACTTATACGGATAAAGTTGTATCAAATTACGCTTTCACATGCAGAAAATACTACGTTGATACTTTAAAAAATAGTTATCTTGATAAACAAATGTACTCCCCTTTACAACAAAATGGAACATGTCTGGTAAATAAAATTAAAACTCTGTATCAAAGCATTGGTATCGAACTTAAAGCAGTTAACTTTCCATATTTGGTACTCATACCAAAACTTCATAAAAATCCAGTCAAGTTCCGGCCGGTGACAGTGGGATGTGGATCCTATTTAACAATTGCAAATGAAAAACTTTTAACTATACTTAAAAATGTTATGATTATACTCAAGAAACAAGGAACAGTAATGATAAATAATAGTTACGATGTCATCAACCGACTTCCATTTTATAGCAGGGATATACGTTTCAAAAGTTACGATTTCCGTGATTTATTCAACAACATCAATCTGGAAAATCTATATGAAATTTTGAAGGAACTACATGAAATATATGACTTAAAAGAGCATATTACATTCAGAAAATACGAGGACTTGATTCGCATTGTGTTGTTTGAAAACATCTTATTTGACGGCACCAACTATTTTCAACAGGTTAAGGGTATTCCGATGGGAGGGGGATGTTCATCCCTGCTCGCCGATCTATACTTGTGTAAATTTGAAAATGGCACTCATATATTACATGAAATGCCATATTTTCGTTTCGTTGACGATGTCCTTATTGGGCAATATAAGAATACACCCCAATTTGATTTTACTTTTTATCCAAAAGAACTGGAATTGATTGAGAATATAAGTAAGGAGGAAGATAGTGTTGATTTTCTAGATATCACACTAAAACATGACAGTAGATATGGTACTTATACCGTCTTATATGACAAGAGAAACAATTTCAATATAAAAATCAACCGCATTATTGATTGGAGGTCCAATTTGACCATAAACATTTTCAGAAATGTCGTCATTGGTCACCTCAAAAGAAATCAACGCATTAATACTTTCAAGTCTGATTGCATCATGCATAATAGGAATATTATGAAGGAGGCAATAAAACGTAATTATCCAATTGGCTTCCTGAAATGTTATTATAATTCCTTATTTAATACAAAAAAGGGAGAAAATGCTTACTTAAGGGATATGGCAGAGGTAAAGAACGATGAAAGTGAAAATAACGAATAGCGCATGCGTGGACTTCTGTTATATATGATGCACTCCATCTTAACCGACAGGGGCATTTGCTGCATTTCCATTCTTTCCCTTGCGATCCTGGTCGATTCCTATTTGTTTTCTTTGCACTTTTTCGAGTGTTTTTGATTTGACACATTTACGGAAGTATGGCTTCTGCGTGGCATTGGTACCGTGAGTGTTGCCCGGGCATAAAAGCAGTCTTTTAAACGGGAAGGAGGGGTCGCCATCCCCCTCTACCATTTTATGCCTTGCATTTGGTCATTTCCCCTCTTTTTCATATGAATCTTATATATATATATATATATATATATATATATATATATATATAATCATTTTTTCATTTTTTGACTAATTGGGATGGGTGAAACATTTTGGTTATTGAAAATGCCTTTCTAGAAGGGTCGTTATATTAATTAAAAATAAGTTACATTTTGCACTTTTCTCACTAAGAGATGTCACAGTATAAAAATTTCAAAACATAATAAAGTACCTTAATTAAAGCATTTTTTTTATTTGTAACCTTGGTGATAAGGACAATAGTTCAAGATATATTTAGTCGTGTAAAGTTTTTGAAACACCTTATATATCGCAAATTACATATTTCTTCACCTTCATACAATTCTAAGTTTCATACGTACATATTGAAAATATTACTTTGATCATTAAAAAATGAATTATTTCTTCAAAGTTTAGAGTTTTAAGGACACACAGTGTCATTGAAACGTGAATAAGTGTCTACTGGAATTTGAACTGACAAATAGTTCAGTAACGTTTTTATTCTGCAGTGAGTCAAACTCTGACATATGTTGAGGATTTTTGAGTGGTTGTTAAGTTAGCCACAAGTCCTTCAAGGCGACGAGCTACGGGGATTCTAAAAGAAAAGTATCTTAAAGTAGGGTATTTGAGTCATAACCATATGTCGCTATAACATCTTGAATTTAATAGCATTTGATTTTTAAGGGAACAAAACAGAACTTTTTCAGAATGACACTTATTTGTCGAGGAATCATATTTACTTTCAGGTTATTATTGTGATATGAAAAAATGAGAAAATAATTGAGAAATGGAAGAATAATGTGGAAGAATAAAAATTATATGCTATTATGATTTCTGATTTCATAATATAGTGAATGTGTTTCTGTGAGACCAGAAGTAGATCTCACATTAAATGCTGTCTTATGGTGAGACAGTTTTATACTAGTTATTTATTGATCTAGAACTTCGGACAATACTGACAGTCTGGATGGCACCGAGTTTTACAACCCGTGAACCTAAAGGTCAGAAAACCATAAATTTAGGGGCGCCATGACAGAGGGGCCGAGCTAACCCTTACGAGGATGTGGAATGGTTCCATTGGTTAAATAAGTAACCAATGGAAAAAGGAGCTTGTTGCGTCACACTGAATGCTACAAATGAAAGCAAGGGGGAAAGTGACACTCCCGAAAAAGAGGGAACCACAGCCTGTGACCGAGGGAGTGGAGACTGGTAAAAAAGACTGGTGCGACAGACTTCACTCAGAGATGACTTCGATATATAGCATTAGGACAATACGACTTTAGAGGGTGACATGACAGTATGACTAGTGCAAATAATAAGAGAATGCAATAAGTGCTGGTATGTGCGCCATGAGTACAAAGTTATCGTCGATATCACGAGTCGGTGAAAGAATACTGAGAGTTATTTCGGTGATTTGATCGGCAACGTACATGGCAGTGACAAAACCCAAGACAGACTTAAAGGTGTGTGTTCATCAATAATCAAAGGTCATAGACCCATTTTAAATAGTTTTATTCATACTGGTCTCACATGTTCCCATCGCCGAAATAATATAATTAATTTTGTAATGAATTTAATAAGTATTGATGTTGTTAATAAATGATTTATTCTTTAAGTTTAAATGGAGTAATCAATTTAGTAACATATTAATTAGTAATTCCTTTACAGGACTCACGCAAAGGTTAAATAATTGGAGAGTTATTGCAAACACGACGCACAACGTAATAATAATGATTATGATAAATAATGTTAACCATTAATTTAAGTTTATACGTTTCTATTTGTGTCCCCCAGTTTCTATACGGAATTTCTCATTTTACATAATACAGTCTTGTGTAGCATTGAGTATGTATGCATACGCAAGACTCAAAAAGATCTCACTCAGATAAACACTACTATATGAGTATATATAAGATATTTACTTAAAATGTATGAAATTTTGAAAGTTTCATTCACACATACAAAATTTATAATTATATTTTTTGAGAAGTATACATCAGTATATCCATTCCTTTCATTAATGGTTCCATATGTTATTAATTAATAAGTGGGTAATTATCAGTTTTAAAGCGCACTTTTATAACCCTTAACACTAGAATCATCAAGCGGTCATTTTACACCTTTAGTTTTTGAAACTGTGTCAAATGTTATCTTCATAAGCTATAAGTTTTAGCATAAAGGACTTTTCCTGACTTGATGTCCTAGTTATAATGCTGCACTATTTTTTTATATTTTGCAATTTATTTTAAAATTTTTAACATCCTACCTATAAGTACTAACCAGTCATAAATGACGACTGTTTGACGATTACACGATTTTCCTGTAATGTTTGAATTTCTACATAGTAATTTATTTGTAATATATTACTTTTCACTATGTTCTTCTAGTTCCGCCCCCCTCTGGTGCGCCTGGGGCAACGTCCTAGGACGGCTAAATGGTTCACGTTCCTGGCCGATGTATAGGCGAATGATGGAAGTCAAGTGCCTGATCATTTGATAAAAAAAAACTATGTTCTTCTACCACTAAAACTTTAATAATAAATACTTTATATGATTGCGTTATTGAAATCAATCAATGCATCATGATTTAGAAAAGTATTGCGAGTAACAATAGAAGCAAAGGCTTTATTGTCGAAGAAGCTTTACTCATGATTCAGAATACAAACATCTGGTGATTCAATGTAAGAAAAATATGATGCTGTTAGTCAAGTGGAGGAGGAACTTCAAAATGTAAGACCGAGCAATCTCCGTCCGTGACAAAGTGTTCTGTGGACCCATACTTTGATGCTGAGTTAAATATCCATTTGTCAATTCTGTTTAAAAACCAAAAGTGCAAGGTTCGTGGTCGATGAATTGTTGACAGCGTATCCAAAACAAGATGTATATATTTTTATAGCATCAACTCTGTGACAAGCATTGTTTAGACTAAAAAATCCCTAAGCATACCTCTTTTTTATCCAAAAACGTGTTGAATCTCAAGGAATGTCGTACTAATCTATTTATTTCGCAAAACATCAAATCCGTGGAAAAAATTCTATAGTATCTTATGTCCTCAACTACATGAGACATTTATCCTCAATTCCATGGGAGGTAGTTGTTCAATATATTAGTTTACGTATTAAATCACTCAACTATACCTGCTGACATTACATTTCTACTATTGTGTATATTACTTATCTGTCTAGCAAACTCAATTAGGTCCGCTTTTTACCCCGATTTTTATATGTTTATATAACTACCAAAACAACTTAGTTTTGTAGACTGACCCAAATGCGTATTTTATATACTTTGTTAATATTTTTATTACAAAACTTTTACTGTGCCTACAACACATAGTGATATATGGGGAAAGTATTGGGATCATGTCGAAAATCGGAACTTGAGATTTAGACGGATCTGTATGCTTCGAGAACACTAAAATACGAATCCATGATGCTTAAGACAACGTTTGTGCGGGTGCCTGTCTGTGTGTCTCTCTATTGGTGTGTCTGTCTATCTGTGTGACTGTGCAATGTATTTATGAACTCAAAATCAAACAATATACTACGAAATATCACAACATTTGGTTGGTGCGTCACTTGTGGTTTATGCTGGTGCTAATTAAATTATGGTACCATTCGTAAAGGATTATTTTATCAAAGTGACCATCAAAAATTGTTAAAATCGGGGCTAAAAATATTAATATGCTTAAATATGATAATTGAATGATCATTTTAGGCTTAATTTTTGGCGAAAAAGAACTATTAGATCCTCATTACTTTAGAAGGACCCGTTCCCAAGATATTAAAAGGTTTTTCTTGGAATTCTGAAAAGTTTGCCACGTTTAAAAATGAGTCAAGTCGCCATATGTATTAACGTGTATTAAAACTGCAGAATATCGCCATATGTATTAACGTGTATTAAAACTGCAGAATAAATATATTTTTAAATAAGCATCCATATCAGTTTGTGCGATTAAACTTAATGGATTATGAACGAGGAAATGAATCTGAGTTTGTAGAGGCATATATCGCTTACATCAGTTTTTTATTTGCCTATGATCCTTATATTTCAATTTAAATAGAATATGCTTATACTTGTAAGTTAAACCTCTAAACTCGTAAATCCTCTTATTTTCCAAAAATTTTCCGTTTTTTACTCAAAGAGTAAAATAGGTCTCGTCCCATAAATATATTATTTTCAAAACAGTATTAAAATGTCTGGGACTCACCTTACCTGCTTGAATGCAGCAAAATCAAATAAGAAATAACTTGTATATTCCTATACCCCGATTTGCTTTTCTGTTTTCCTTGCCCGCCAGTCTTGGTCACTTTTATTGGCCACAAGTAAGTGAAACTTTATTTGACTTGATACTCACGTATTTTCTATGTCCCATATGAGGCTTTTTGAGAAGAAAAATAAACATTTCGAGTGCCTCCTCCGATTTCATTGGGTATGTTATTTTAATAACAGATACATAGAAAAATGAGACCACAGTATGATTGAAGACTGTCTTTGGGGGTATGTAACCGCGACAAGGACGTAAAACCTAAAATATATTTCTGAGTTATTCTCGTACATGTATATATAAATATATATAATTTTGTTTCATTTTTATTTAAGACAAATATATTTGTACAATGTATGAGACGATGATATATATATATATATATATATATATATATATATATATATATATATATATATATATATATATATATATAAATAAAAATTGAAGGATTTTAATCGAAAATTATGCATAAACTACTGTATGTACAAAAAACCCCATCTCTAGCATATCTGTTACAAATGAGTAACTATAAACCAAGTCTAAGGATAAAGATAGAAGGTTACATATCACTACATTGGAAAGGGGGATGAGAAGAATATTAGGATTCAAAAATCACAATTAAAAGTATATAAAAGTAAATAAAAATAAAACTCTGCAAAAATGAGAATAGGCAATAATAATCAGCTCAAGACAAGAGATCAAGAATAGAGAACAATCAATCGAAACCACACAAAAAATGGCGGTCAGTTCGAAATTGCATTCTCATCAGGACAGCCATACAATTCGAATTAAAACCGATAGAATAGCCAGTTTCTGACAATGGCGATAGTATTTAACTATAGACACCATTGGAACTGTCTACTGGCTAGTGGAAGGAGAAAAATAAATCAATTTAATTATACAAAGCTGAAAAACAATACCTCCACGAACTGTAATGTGAAATCAAAAGCATAGCACCACGTGTAAGATAAACTAGTGACTGAGCATTTCACCTCACTTCGTCAATGCGAGTGGGCGAGCATTTCACCTCACTTCGTCAATGCGAGTGGGAATGAATACAATTGAACGATACATAATAAGTATGGAGACTTTCGAAAATAGTAAACAGTATAGGACTCAGGACAAGTGGAAAATAGACATTCGAAAACAGTAAACAGTATTAGACTCAGGCCAAGTGGTAAGTGAGGTGATAAGAATGGGTGAATTTTCAAAAATGAGTTAACCAATCAAAGATAAATAATGCATGTGTAAAATTATTACGTGGTATATTTGAAATTATTAATAATATTATTTACAAATACTTCCGGATATAGGTAGTTTTGACAAATGCGTTTAAGTTTATTGATGTGGAGAAAGTGAAACTGAGGATCAGAAAGTCGATGTATTCGAAATAGCTGGTTTAAAATGATGTTTCTAAACAATTGAATAGAATTACAAGATTGATATGATAGCAGCTTTATGATAGTGAAGTTGTAAGAATCTTTTTTATCATATAGATTGGTGATTACATGATTATTGAGGGTATCTAAATTTAGGTCTAAAAAATTAACAGTTTGACTAACGCAAGGCTCATTAGGAATTAATTCTAGGTTAGACGGGTAAAAATCAATATTAATGGGATAGGAATCATCAATGATAATACAAATTAAGTCGTCAACATATCTATATATAATATATGAATTAGAGTTAAAATGACATTCATAATAATAAATATATAAGTTAGCGAGTATACTACTACTACAGCCACCTTGTGGTACACCAGATGTTTGTAAATAAATGTTATCACCTTGGATAATATAATTGTTGTATAACACAAAGTGCAAGAGCATAGGAAAATTTTTGACATTAAAAGCATCATGATTGGAAGATATATAGTCATGATAAAGAGAGATAATAACTTTATGTAAATCTTTAATGACAATATTATTAATATATATATATATATATATATATATATATATATATATATATATATATATATATATATATATATATATATATATATATATTAGAAATGTGTAATAATAAAAATTATGCAATAACAAAAAAATAATAATTCAAGTAATATTAACATCACTATAGAAGCAAATTCACGGCCATAATGCCGATAAGAGAAGAGAACAGCACCAGCCCAAATTCGATAATTAGTCAGAGTTAAATTCCTCCTTATGTCTGAGTATTTAACTCTAACTAACCCAGACACATGCCTGTTTCAGATAGAGCAATAGTGCATTACTATAAATACTCCAACCCAGACTACAGGCATCAAAAGTGAAAAAATGAAAATAGGATACATTGAGAAAATTTGTATTACCATGCGGCATGAACCCTTCTTCTTCCACCACGTGTATACACGATCAACCTCAACAGCTTAATTATCTAGAAGCAAATATATATATATATATAGAATAAGAGTTTGAAACTCCAATGATAGAATATAGAAAAGTTGCAACTGAAAAATCCTAACTTTAAATAAAACCTACATAATAAAAAGAAGTATTAAATAGCGAATCATCAAGCAAATGAAAAAAAATACAAATTTAGAGTCACCAAGCTAAAGATAATCAACAAATATCAAAGTTATGGAATCGATAATAGAAAACAAATAAATTTTAAGCATTAATGCTTTACACGTGGACAAGGACTAGGTCTATTTAATTGAATTGTTCATTTCGAAAAAACTCTTCGTCGGGTCTAAGTATTTAATCAAAATGAACACAAAATATGTATCTTTCTGAAGAAATAGGTAGATTATATCTATAAACTATTTCCACTTGGACAACACACAAAAAGATAGAACAATTATACAGGAAACAAGAATACCTGGATTATAAATCACTGAAAATGTTCTGACCATAGGAGCCGAAAATGAAGAGATCAGTCTTGAAAACGCAAAATTGAAAAGTAGAGATACACCGTTGGCAATCGTGTGAAACAAATTACTGTGATACGAAAAGGCAATAATATATATATATATATATATATATATATATATATATATAGACTATAATATTGACAATATATATATATAGTCAATATTATCATGCAATATATATATATTGCATGATAATATTGACTATAAATAGAGAAACAATATTAGCCAATAGTGTTAAAATGTTCACTGCTTTATATCAGCCCAATATGGATTTCTTTTGACTGTCAATATTGGGCCAATATTGGCATGCTATTATTAAAACTCGTCCGAATTTTAATAGCCAATGGTAAGCATTCGAGTTGTTCTCTTATCTCTTTCTCATCCATCCTGAAAATCTATAAGCTTATATCGGTAATTGATATGAAAAATAAATTTGAAATGGAATTTGATTGTCTCGATTTCTTAAAGAGATAATGTCTAAACTTAAATATTAGTCCATATCCCCAGACTCACAGACAAATAAATATGCAAACGCACATGTATCATTAATAAACATTTTGTTTAGTATTCAGGGATGATTAAAACGTTTAGGTCTATAAAATTATCTATGAATTGGGCCTCTGTCCCCATCACAGTTAATTCATTTTTTATATCCCATGTATTGTCGGAAAAGTTAAAAGAAAGTAACTATCGTCACGGTTAAGTTTGCGGTTGTCAACAGTTAGCAGCAGGAAATAGAACAGAAAATAGCAAACAAACATAGGAAAGCAAATCGCAAAATGTTGACCATCGCTCTGTTATTAAGGAGCTGCATTGTTCACTTTGATAGAATGAATGTTACGGTTAGAAGTGATAAAAAATAGCAATAGTAAATATCTGTAGGAGTGATACAAAAGAACCACTTTTTATTTTATTCAATTAGTGTTTATTGAGCTGGATACTAAGTTAGAGAAAAAACCTAAAGTTCTTTCTTGCCTGTTGAGCCTGGAATAACAATTTGAAAGAAACACTTTAGGAAAAATGGGCACCGCATGCCCATTATTCAATCTTTTTCACGTCTTTCCAAATACTTATTTCTTAACAGACTCTTTTTACTGCCACAATTTGTTTTCTTTTCGTATTTGTAATTTCTTTTGTTCCAAACGCAGGATAAATCATTTCTGATGTGTGTTTCACTAGTTATGAATCGTGCTATTATCCATTTGCGTATGATCAATAGTTATGTCATCGTCCAGTATTCGATGTTTCTATCAACAGTTCTCCCAAATCTTAAGAAATGATTTCACGAACCTAAAGAATAGTTGAATAAATATAATTCATTTTAAAGATTTTTATTCGTAAGAGCTCATTAAAGCAAATAATGATGTTTGAAATTTTATTTTTAGTTTTATTTAAGATAAATGCTTGTTTGGTTTGACAAAAATTAACACTTTGTTTTCTAATGGTTTCTTGCTCTTTCTAATTTGGTGTATTGTTACTTTCTTGAGAATATTTAAATTCTATTTATTTACTTCCAAGTATGCAAATGTAAATAAATTGTGAGGGAAAAGCAAGTTTTCAATGTCCTTCCCTACACAACAGTGGCGCATGGAGTAGACAAAAACAAATATTAATCACACGCGAAATTGTGCCAATTGAGGGTGTAGATTGATTCAATTTAAAACAATGCTTTATACATCTAATTATTGTCCAAAATTGATATTATATAAAGTTGTAGACTGAAAATCAGTGTGTTAGCAAATGAAATACTTGATTAATAATATTGAGTTTTGATAATGATAAGATTTATATAGTATTATTTTGAATTGCAATGTCCTAATCCATCCATGTAGATCAATTGCGCAATTGATTAAAAGTTATTTTCTACTTTTCCATGCACCACTGTTGTGTAGGGGGAAAACATTGTAAAACTTATTTTTTTCTCATGATGCATTTTTTACTTTTTAGTTTCCATCTCTACCCTTAGTTTCCTCTCTTATCCCCCTGCTATTATTCTTTGACATAACTGACGCCACAATTTGACTTAATGGATGCCATTGACGCTACGTCGTATTATATATGAATGGATGCATTAGAACCAGGAGAATATTTCATCCGAAAACACTGATGCTTACTTCACAAAGAAAATGCATCAAAGAGGTAAAAACATAATCATGACGTACATATATGACGTAACGACGTAACGTATGACGTGAAAATGCAATAGGGCAAAAATGTTCCACTAGAGTGCTGGACGATACTGTGTGTTGAGTATATTGAAATAACTTCATATTTCCGTACATTGGTTTTCAATCAGGGCCATGATATTTGTTCGTTAGATTTAATTTCGCTTATACTTTTTTTTATAAAAGGATTACATTTTATGTTTTAATGTATTTTGTTTTTGAAAATCAATATGAAAAGCATTTAAATTTTTTAGAAATGTTAATTACCGAACAACGGTTGCTATATCTGGTAGTTTAATTGTACAGAAGTCGTGTGTTGAATAGATCAGACATATTTTTTCCAACTAAAGAATTTGCCTTAGTGACTTTTAATCTCATATGAAACAAAAATCAATTAATATTCCAAGTCTCATTAGAGCAAAATATTATAAATTACGGATAACATTTAATATAATCGAAAACGAAATGCATTTAAAACAAGGATTTTACTATATACGAAGATAAATGCAATAGAAGACCTAAAATAGAATTATCTAAATTAAAGGCCATTTTTTTTCACTAGAAACATCGGTCTTCGATGAAATAAGCCCAGGTTTAATTAAATTAAATCACTACTGAGTTTGATTCAAGTGCGTCGTTAACCTCAGCACAAATTAATTATGCCAATCTCTAGCAGTGAAGTAGAGTTAGCGCACTCACAGAATATAAATTGCATCTACAGTTGGTCTGATATAACGGAATTTTTTCGTTTTATAACCACTGTAAGAAACTCTTTTATTGACTAATATTTATTTTGCTCAAAAACTGCTGAGTAAAATTGAAGCAAGGAAAATTCTGTAAAAATAATAAACTCATAATTTCTGACTTATTTAATTATTTTATGGATTTTCATCTATTTCTTCATTTAAGACGCTGATTTATTTTCAATTTTTCTATTTACCATTTATTGTACACGCAATGGTAATGCACTCCTCTGAAATCAAAATGTCGCTCTTCAATTCTGATGGTTTTCCAGGTAGTCAGAATCCCTGAATAGGAATAAACATTTTTAACACTTTACAACATAGTTGAAAAGTGTTTATGACTTTATTCATTCTGTCTGTACCTATCTGTGAGTCTGTCTATCAGTCTGTCTGTCTGTCTGTCTGTTTTTTAGCACGATAACTGCTGTAAAATTGACTTTATCAAAATGAAATTTTAGTATGTTGTTCGAATGGTCTGTAGGACCTATGGGAATATGAATGAATAATATCACCCATTCAGTTTTGGATTGAACCCGGGTTGAAAAAATGAAATAATTGAAGCCTATGGGACCTAATTTTTCAAACATTTTTTAAGCGGATTTAAAATTCACAAATTGCTTCGAAAGTTTTAAGAAATATTCAAATTATCCCATAAAGTATATAAAAAAATTTCAGCAAAATATATTCAGCAGTTTTTAAATAAAAATAAAAATAATAATTACAACCTTTATATAAAGAGATCACATGACCATTATATTAAGGGATCACGTGACCCACTTTAAAATAACATATGGCATCCATCTTGTGTCAAAATCGTGATTTTTGAAGTTCTTTTCCATTCATATTTAGTGTTGTATCGTCCTAAAACAGATTTATTCTTGTTTAAATTATGTGCACCTACATACCGAAACAACGCGATTACAATATATTTGAGTTCAATAATCATCGAACTTTGATTATATTTCTACAACGAAGCCTAACTTTCACCGAGAATTTAAATACCAAAATATATAGAATGAATTGTATAAGAATTGTTGCATTTCTTTCACGCAAAATTATTTAGCTCATGGAGTCTACAATATAGCAGATATGAATGAAACATTCATTGACGCAGAGAAGCAAACGATTTTTTCAATGAAATTCCATGTATAGAGTTAAATTACTTGTACTTCCATGGTTTTAAGATTTTAAATAAATTAAAATATTATAGCATTGTGTTGAATGAAAGTAATGGAAAAATGTTGATGAATGAAATGCTTTTTTTTATAGCGAGACGATTTATATTTCGATGACGTCATTTGAATAAAGTTAATTTGTTTTCGACGAAGTTTTCAAATATAATAATTTATTGTAGTATTATGATAATTTTAAAAATATTTCCGAGGAATATATCGCATTTTAGACATGTATAAACCAGGCAATTTATATTCCAATGCCGTCATTTGAATGAAGTTCAATTTTCTCGATGAAGTTTTAAGTTTTCAAATATAATAAATTAATGTAGTATTGTGATAATTTTAAAAATAAATCGTATTTTAGAGATGTTTAAATAAAATCACATTTTAATTGGAAAGTGTTTCATAATAAATGCTTTATGCATGATTGATTTTTCTTGTTCAATAATGTTTGAATATAAGGCACGATATATCTGGAACAGATCTAAATTAAGGTAAAGTAATAGAATAATTACTTCAAAATCATTCAGATTTGTTGTAAGATGATTATTAGGACAAATAGATATAATAATCATATAATGCATGAAGATGACGTACAATGTCATATTTGACCAAATATCACTTATTTTGGTGGAGAAGTAGAGGATATCAAAATTGCCATCCAGCAGCTTATTCTGAGAAAAAAGTAGCTCGAGAGGGTAATTATCAATCTATAACTTCCTTTAAGGTAATAATTAATTTATAACTTCCTCCAATCTATGACTTTCTTTCCTGATTTATGTAGAATTGAAAGCTGTAGCAATTGCAGTAGAAATATCGTAGATTGTTGTAGAATTAAAAGTGCATATAAAATGCCTAATTTTGCAGCAATTGTAAAATCCGAACTTAAGGGATCTTCCCTTAAACTGAAAGTGGCTTAACTCAAACTTTTCCCTTCTGCCTAAAAAGCATAACCGATCACAAGTCCCAACCGATCACAAGTCCTAACGTTCAGATAATTATACACAGCCACAAAAGGTACAACGCAAATGATAATATTGTATTCATATAAGTACAAGGCATCTTGTCTGAATAAACATATTAAAACGTGCTACTTATACAACGGTCAATATACCTAAAGAACACTGAAATTCCATTCACGCACCAATAGAAAGACTACTATAACATATCGTGGATGATTAACCCAAGTGAAAACCAATATAAACACATTAAATTACCTCCAGGACATTTGCCTATAATGAACGCAAACCGCGCATTCTTTGATGTCGAACCAAACAAGCTTTCACAACCTTGACCGTTAAAGATCTTTCCAAGAACACTCTGACCAAATATTACATCACATAAACACACTGGTGGGACTTTCCCCCAAAATACGACTTCCCAAAACTTTGATTTCATCCCAAATGGAATCCGTACGCCTGTCAAGCTTGCGCTTTGTGATTGGTCATTGAACCCAAAGATCTAATAGGCTATTCATAGGAAAATCATAACAGAATACAAATGAGGCATAATAAATATGTTATTATGACCTCATACATTATTCATCATATTTATATATATATATTTTCATATTTCAAAAATATCTTTAAAAAATTGACAACTTCCCTTGATTCGATCTTTATAAAAATGTAAATGCTCCAGACGTTTACCGATGGAAATAAACTTGCCAAATTTTCTTCTAGTATCTTAATCTGATAGAGGCATATCGCTTCCACACACACACACACATAAAAAGACATAATTGAAAAAATTGTTTATTTATATATATGGATTTTCAAAAAGTGTAGATCCATTACAAGCCGTGCGCCACATTTCTGATCCTATCACAATGTTTTACTTATCCATATACTATGTATTGTATCGAACTGTGTATTGTAACTTCTATAACAACTAGAGAAAAGCAGTTGTCAATCTTTGAAGTGAATCATAATAAATAACGAAATAAATCATACTTAATTAATCATATTGAATGTTAAAATACTTTAATTCCATTAATGATGGCAAGTAAGTCCCATTCGTTAAGCTTGTAAAGGACTAATTTTAACAGTGTAATATTTATTCTCTAGCATAAAAAATACGTTTGAAAGTCAAACCGCATAAATAAACATTATTCAACAGTATTGCACAATTTCATAAAATTAAACAATTGTTTTCACTGCCAGGTTATAATAAAAATGACATAAACTCATTTTGCAATATACACGAAATTCGAGGAAATAATGCATCAGTTTGTTTGGCATAAACAGATAAAATTTTTTCGCTTAAAGACTTTTTGAATGATAAACATCTATGGCAGGACTTTAACCCTCAGTAAAATGATATCCCACCAATTTTTATTGAAACGGAAAAATATTCTTATTTAAAACAAATCGACACAGTTTGTCAAATTTAAAACACTAAAGCCGGATAACAACGAAGGTAAACAGACTGTCAATCCCATACTTCAGACTACAACTTATGTTTTAAATTTATTTCTATATTTTGACGATTTTGCAAAACATTTGTTAAATTAAAATGATACGTTGCTGGCATTTCTTTATATTTACGATTTGGTATACGGTGTTCCAAGGAAAGGCACTAAATAACACAGTCTTAATAGGAAAAAACACTTTATTCAAAGGATAAGGAAAATTTTAGCAACGTATTTAAGCACAAATAAAATAATAATGCAGCATACAGCTGTTTCAATAACCCACTTCGTTAGTGCAAGAGAACCAGCAAACCCAAAATCAAAATGACGGAATGGGAGCAAATAATGTTGAGTATTCATCAGCTAGGATCATACAAAAATGCACTTCGATCTATGATCTTAAATTCTTTGAAGTCTTCCATATACTGAAAAATTTTAATAATTTATTTAATGACTTGTCCAGTATTCCATTTTTGTCCTCCGTCTGGGGGAGAGTTTTTTAGACGATGGTGCTTTTATATGTTGTTCTGAGTTATTTGTAGTCTTATTTGGTCTCATTTATTCTTGTTCGGACTTGAATCGTCTTGTCGAGAAATTCTGTTGTGTTTTGACGCACGCCAAACTTGTGTGTTACTTCTCGTTTCGTATTGGCTGAACTGCTCTTCATTCTGGTTTCTGATTGGTTCTCTCAGCTGGACTCTTAATACAGAACTTAGGTATACAAATCCATTTGTTAATCTATTTGCCCTCATCTCGTAAGAGACCCCGCGCTGTTCTAAATATCGATAATTGGAATTAAAAGATCCCACCTCAAACATCTGATTTTAAATAAAACTCGCGACTAATGTTCTAAACTCTAAGCTGCCAAAATACTAGATAACCCTTAGATCTGCACCAACCCCCCACATTGCTTAAACTCTAAATGTGCAACAAACTGCCACACCAGGAGCTAGGACAAATAATAAAAAATAGCAAATAAAAACCTCGAACCTCCAATTAGGGTCACAGAATTAATGTCACAGTTTGACGATAAGGACCACATATTGAAATTGGAGATTAAAGGCGCTTCGCGCCTGGTGCTCTGTCCTGTATGGCACTCTACGCCATTATTTGCCCTCAATTCGGCTTTTTCACTTCTGGATTCTCGTTCTCTTGCACTGACGAAGGGCGATACACTATTTCTCCGAAACAGCTGTATGCTGTATTATTATTTTATTTGTGCATAATATGTTTCTCAAGTTTTACTTACCACAATATCTTTAAATTGAAAAATCCGCGAGTTCACACGTTAAGCCCATCTATAGTAAAGTGCCCAGGCTCGATAGAAACAAGTGACTGCAGCGCCCCTAGAGGAGAATTAAAAAGTTGTGTTAACGAACTCAGCAACGAAGCGTAATTAAACAAGCCAATTACAAAATTCTAGAGCATTGTCTCATTAACCGGAATGTGTTACAAAACGCATTTTTTCAACACAGAATATTTACTTGCTAATTGACTAGAATATCAGTACTGATAAGAGAAAAATATTGAATTGTTCTCACGAAATTTGTTTAAACCAAATGCATAAAGAATGCATAAAAATGGCTCATAATTAGTAACACATTATAAATAACAAAAATTTATACACATTATGCTATTTTTAATGAAGCCGAGTTCGTTGAATCAGCCACAAATAATGCAAATAAGAAAGTGATTGAAGATCACTAAAACAATTTACATTAGGAAACAATTTGAAAAATATTATTTCTGAATGAAAAATATGGAACGTAAATTATGTTTTATAAGTCGTTATAGAAAATTTTAGTACGCAATGGAAATATACTAAATTATAAAAATTAAAACGCAGCTGGATTTTTTTAATAAAATATTTAATAAATGTCTGTTTAAAACACAGATTAGATGTCCTTAATAATTTACAATTTAGTTCACAAATAAGCTTTTAATTTTCAGTTCCGCGATTTTTGCGAAGTTTGTGTTACTTTCAATTATAAGAAACAATATGATGCGAAGATGTTTACTTTCAATTATAAGAAACAATATGCAACCAAAGAATATAAAACTGTAACAATTAAAAAGTCAAAAATATTCGCTGAAGTATTAATACAACTTAAAATATAGAAAAATAATTATAGTCACCATCGATAAAGATTTTAGTAAAGCTTGCACATAAAACAACCGCATTTCTATAGAGACTTCTATGCTTGGATTTTCAGAAGGCTTCCTAATCATGACTGTGGTTGAATTCTCCCCTCCAAAGGCGCGACCTTCCTTAATTATTTAGGAGATGTTGGAAAAATATAAAGTTCCCAGCTATTCAGAAAATATAAAATCAAAGAAGAAAACAAAATACTGTTATCATACTATATGCTATCTGTTTATAATTAAAAACTGTATGTAATACACAGTTGAATTTTTATGAAGACACATTAATAGTTCGATGATTATCTTTTGTTAACCTATAAGTAAATTCAAATTTTTGATGCATTTTAAGTCTAAACAATCTGCTCTGCATCTTAAACAAAAGCTTTCGCGTACATTATTGCATTTAAAAATAACGGATTAATTTCAACCAATAAATTTAGTTTTCGTCAAAAACAAAATGTAACACATTAAAATTAATATTGATGAGAGAAAGAAATGTAGTCTCCATGGAAACAAATTTATTATAATTCAAATGCGTAAGCAATTACAATTCGGAAAGGGGGGAGGGGGAATCGCATTAATTAAGAAAACATCACGTTGTTAATGGCGAAGACATCTGAGTTCGATTAATTGTTTAATATAAATGGAACAAAAAAACGAAAATATTTAAGGACTTTAAATCATAATTAGAGTAACTGGGTGAGATTTAAAAAACTACATCATAGCACGTTTGCGTGAAGACAAGACATACGTGTTTTTATCTTCCGAGTCCATATTATTTGTTTGCTTTGTTTCACGATTTCAAAAATCGATGATTTTTTTTTAATGTTTAGCTAAGGAAAATTTACTACCTGACATTTGCAGAGGAATATGTGTTAAAAGTTTTCTTTATCCTAAAGGTTTGAAGTGATAGAAGTTTTTGAGTTATCTTAGTCTCATAATTAAGCAGGGATGATTAAGCAACGCATAATTTTAATTCATTCAATCTGAAAGTTATGTTCAATTTTTACTAAGTATGTTGCATGCATAAATAAGATAACGTATGATAATGTTAGGATTTATATTAAACGTTCGAAAGATATTTCCATTTGTAATCTTTAACATGAAACTCCATAGCAAAATTTTATCCTTATACATGTAGACATTTTTCTGCATAATCAGTATTTTCACTCAGCAAGTTCATCAATAAAATGAAATCAAACAAACATGATAGTTCACAGGCAAATGTAAAATATAAAGAATATCTGAATATCATAAAAATGAAATACCAATGAGGTGCACTTGCTTTACATAAATCTAAAGAAGTGTTGTCTCATACGGGATTAGAACCACTGATTTCCATCTGTTCAGATGAAGGCCTATCTATTGAGCTACTAAAACAATTATGTTTAGTTCTATGCTTGAAATAAATCCTACATCTACCTACTGAAGATTTCAAATCGATGTGAATCTTCTCATCATTACGCCCTCTTATTTCCTTTGCTATTGCATGAAAATAACATTTAACATAATCCGTCATTAACTGAAACCGCTGCCATAGTAAAATCCAATTTCCGTATGAATCAGATTTTAGTTATCCATTGCATCTATTGCACAGATTTAAGTTAGTCGGGTTGCTGGCAAACAAATCGCCTTGGATATTTGGACTCTTCTTTAATTCTGGTTATATTAGTAGGATAAATATATTCCTCAAGATATTAACGTATATGTTCCCTAAGTTTAATCATATTCTGGGTTACTTAGAGTACTTATGTAAGACGTTTAAGTCCATTGGATACTTCGAATTAAAATTATTTATCTTTTTTCAATATTTTGCCTATTACGATGAGCATGATTCAAGTTTTTTAGAAGAGAAATTTGCATAAAATACTACACAACCTTTGTAACACGACATCAGATGTTTTATATTATAACTTTTATTTCTTCGAGTAATTGATTAGAATCGTTTATTAACATAGTTTTGTTTAATATATCTTCCTCTTTAGCGCCTCTGTTTTGTAGTATAACCTTTATTATTTATTATTTATTTAACAAATGCCAAGCCATTGACCACTAGGTCATTAGGCCACGCCAATACTTTTCAACGCCAATACTTTTCTCCAATACTTTTCAACAATACAGTCCAAACTATTGAAAACATCATCAAAAAATCAAAACCTTTAATAAAGTTACGCAAATAGACATTTCTTATGTATTTTTTCCTTAGAAAACGATTGACATAAACTTTAGAACGCTAGGATGAACCACACTAGCAGAACACTCGTCCAGATGAGCACTCGTCCAGATGAGTCATGGGTTGTCCAGAGGTACACAGAATGCAGTCAGGCGAAGTAGTCAAATTAAAACGGTACAAATAGACACCAAAACAGTCATTTCCGGTCAAAAGTTTAAACAGTGCCACTGCCGCAGCACGAGGTGAATCGGGAATGCAATAAGATCCACAAAGCACACTCCAATGTTTGTCTCTAGAAGAGTGAGAAGCCACACTACGAAACGATTTTTTGAATATTATTTCAATCTCTAATGCAGCAGAATGGAGTGGCAAGTCTCTGCAAGTCCTTTAAAGGATACCAGCTCCCTTTTTTGCTAGAAAATCCGCCTTCTCATTTCCTTGAAGGCCACAATGAGATGGTACCCATTGAAAAGCAACACTTCTCTCAATCTCCCCCAAAAGTTTTCTACAGTTCTGTACACAGGAGCTCGTATTCTCCTGGATGCCCGTCAAAGCCTGCAGAGCAGAAGTAGAATCTGAAAATATCACTATCTTCTCAAATGGAATATGACGGACAGCAAGTTGTTGGAGAGCTACATGGATAGCCTCGAGTTCTCCATCGAAGTGAGTTGTAAGTGATCCAACATGCAGATAAAAAGAAAAAAGTTCACTAAAAACACCGGCACCAGCACCCCCAGAAAAATCCAATAGAGGCCCGCCAATGTATAAACATGTTATAACCTTTATTCCTCCGTATAGTTAATTAAGAATGTGCATTCACATAGTTGCAATAAGCAGACAAACCTTCCTCTTTTCAAAATTGGGTGACACTTTCCAGCTGTCTAAACAGATACCTTACACCTTCTAGTAGGACGGACGGTCTGGGTCGAAGAAGCATTCCTCTTTAGTATGCTATCATGTTTTTGTGTTATTGCCTTTATTCCTCCACATAGCTGATAACGATAGTTTATTCACATAGCTGTGTTAAATACATAAGTCATCCTCTTTAGCACGTTATCATATATGTTGGCTCATAGTTTTTAGTCCTCCACATAGTTGATTACAATAATTTATTCACATAGTTATATTAAACAGCCAAGTCCTCCTCTTTAGTACATCATTGGATGTTTTGTTTTATTGCTATTATTTCTCCCAATAGTTTATTATGATCGTTAATCATATAGAGAGCAAGTCTTCATCTTTGCCACAACTTAACTGGAAACGGAATATGCAGTTTTGTTTAAATTGAAATAAAATTTGAAGCTTTGCTTAATTTGAAATGAATCTGAAGCAAAGCTGCATAATCAGTGTTATTTTTATTTTATTTAATTTTTCATATATTATTTCTGAATCATCGTGCTTAAATGTTTGTTCGATTAATATAAATAATCGAATACATACAAATAAATGTGCAGGGAAAAATCATGAGTTCTGTCATCAGATATTTTATATTATAGTCTTTGTTCCTCCGCATAGTTGATTACAATCGTTTATTCACATAGTTGTATTAAATAAGCAAGTTTTCCTTCAATTCTAATGATAGCAAAATTGCTATTCAGCGTAGGCTTTTCCGCTTCGTATTTTACTTTTTTTTATATCTATCTTCCTTCTGGGATGATTTAATTTCTCATCTAAGCACCATCACACCCATGGCAACGATAACGTCATTGTTAAGTTCCCGTCACACATGAAGATCAGAAGAGATTAAAAACGAGAGAAAGGCAATTTGGAATACAATGACGTAAATGGCAAGATAATGAAAACGTATATTGCTTTTTCGTGCGAGAATGAGAAATGCAAAAATGAAAATTGTGAATAATTCTGAGAAGTATCATTGATATAAGAAATAACTTTTGATTATTTTTATGTAATAAAAAATGACATTTTAGCAATACCATCAGTAAAAGTGTTAATAATTTATAGGGTAATACTTGGGAGAATAGTTTAGCGTCCTAGATTAATTAGAAGTTGGAGATTATATAGACTATTACTTACAAATAGCCGACGCAGAGGTCGAGTGGTCAAGGCGAGCGTTTCCACAGCAATCGCTCGACCGCCGCGTTGTGGGTTCGAGTCCCACGTAAGGCATGGATGTGTGTGTGGGCGTAGTGTGTTTCGCCCCCCTCTGGTGCGCCTGATGCAACGTCTGAGGACGGCTAAATGGTTCACTTTCTGGCCGCTGACGAAAGGCGAATGACGAAAATCAAGTGCCTGGCCATTAAAAAAAAATTACTTACAAATAAATTAGAATAAACCAATTTTTTAATTTATAATTTTAATTTATTTTGATTGTACTACGGATTTAAGTTTTTATAAATTGTATGAAAAGACAAGTTTACCATCTACACAACAGTGGTGCATGAAAAAGTAGAAATCAAATTTTAATCACTCATGAAATTGAACCAAATTCAGAATGTAGACAGACTCAGTTGAAAACAATACTATATAAATCCTATCATTATCCAAAGTTGATATTATTCAAAATTGTCGAAGGAAAATTGTGTAAACAGATGAAATGGTATCGACAATTTTGTGTAATATAAAATTAGGATAATAAGATTTATGATAGTATTGTTTTGAATTGAATCTGCATAAGACATTAATTTAGCTCAATTTCGTGTGTGATTAAAATTTAAATTAAAATAACTATTTAATAAAAAACTTTATTACAACATAAAGGACGTAAAATACATCGATTTGCTTGAGTACTCTTGGCGTAAAAACTCCATTCATCAAAGACATCTGACATGGTAATGGTACATTGAAATTTTATACAAAACTGACGCACAAGCTAAATTTGCATATTACAAATAGCTGATAGACAAAAATTAATTCGTTACGAAGTGAAAAAACACAGTTAAATAAGCATATTACACTAATATCAAAGTAAATATATAAAGTAAAATAGAGAAAAAGAAGGATTACTAAAACTTCAGGATTACAACAAATGCTTACGTACATAAACAATGGTTTCGCCTTTGTGGAATCTAGGATAAACCGCCATAAAAAATTAACTTTCTGAACTGCATCAAGTTTGCAATTTCCACCAAGTTCAGCTAGTTATTTTTGTTGCTTGTGAATTGTACTCGTAGTAGGTATTTGTAATAAAAAATAAATTATTATTACATTTATAAATTATTTCCTTCCGGGGAGAAATGCGGTGAGGGTGAGGAGGGAGCAATTTTGGTTTCTTGCATCGGTTACCATGTATTCTTGGGCTGCTCTTGAGTTTAGCCATCAAATTATTTCACAGCACACGTACCTTATGGGTACGATTGAACTGGATAAGTTCCATGGTTAATAATTTATAAGAATAGGGTGAAGTAATAAACACAAATGTATTGCAATTTTGAGTTTTGTTAATTTGTGTATGATTTTTTATTGTAGGCTCACTTTTACTGAGCATACACAGAGGTTTTGAAGGTTTTTCTGAATTTGGGATTTCTAATTAGAAACTCTAGAGGATTTTTACTGTGGAGCTGAAATTGTATTGTTTTGTTATTTTTTAGGTTGAAATTAGAATATGTTATCTTAATTTGGGATATCAGTTATTTTATTTTCGTTGTCAGCTAATCGAGAGTGTCCAAGTTCTTAAGTTATTTATTCTGTTTATCCAATGGTTATAGTTAATATTGCTTATCTAGTGCTGATTTAAGAAACTTGTTGGGTATTGCTGATTTAAATATTAGAAGCCAGTTAAGCATTAATTGTTTTATTTTCTAATTTGGTTAATAATTTTAATGATTGTCTGCATATTTTAAGTTTTCTTTCTTTCACTGTTACCACTGTGTGTTAAATAATCTATGCTCTACAGTGAACATCTGCATAGATTACATTCTGCAAGTATATGCTGTGAATAAATTTTGGATTATATAAAACATGTTGCAGTGATTTGGATATTTTTCATGACTACTGGTTAACTTAAGCGTGTGTGCGACTCCGTTAAAAGTATTTCTTTATGTAATCTGAAAATAAGTGTATTGTCTTTTTGTGGTTTGTTTTTGTATTGTTGCCTGTATATGATACTTACGTTTTATTTCTCAATGTCAGTACGACAAAGTTATCCCTCTCTTTCGTTGTAACTTGTTCTGTACACCTCTCTATCTCTCTATATTAAGAAAAGTAGCTGCCACTGCCGCCGCCGCCGCTGTTTGACAAATTTCTCTTTTCTCGAGATTCATTGCTTTGTATCGCAAAAACCATTGCATATAAACATATGAAATTTAGTACACTTGTAGAAAAAGTTAGGGGGAATACGTTAAAATAAACCATTTTTGATATATATTGTAATTAAAGAAAAATTTAATATCAAAGTCAAAGATAAAATATTTGAGCTGCGAGTTAGCGTCCTGAATAGACTAACAGTAGCAAGACTACGAAATTTTGGGGGCTGTCACCTTCATGGGTGAATTTTTGCAGGGCGGAGCCCCTTTTTCTAATTTCGATGTAGTTTTTGAGATATTTTACTTTTTATGCACTTCTGAAGTGACATTTTTTTTCATATCGGCACGTCTAGCAATTTCTCTGCCTCGTACCGTAAAAACTATAGAATACAAAAATATGAAATTTAGTACATTTATAGAGAAATAATGGGGTAACACGATGAAATAAACCGTTTATTGAGTTAAACTTTAGTTTGCATGAAAGCTCCCGATCAAGGGATTCAGTTTTGGGATTCCCTTGACTAAAATAAATCTCTGCTTTTCCCTCCTGCAGAAAATAGGCAGGGATAGGAAATATATTTTTGAAAGTAGAATTTTTAGAAAAGATAGATATGAAGCGAGCGCAGCGAGTTAGAGACAAAACCTCCCGAAGGGACTTGAGCGAGCGGAGCTAGCAGGGAAAAGAGCCCCCTAGTATAAGAAAAAATTAGCTGCCGCTAAATTGCCGCACTTCTGAAATGAAATTTATTTTCGTATCGACACGTCTCTCGATTTCCCTGTCTCGTACCGCAAAAGCTATAGCATACAAAAATATAAAATTTAGTAATAAGTATTTACAACACAGTAAAATGAGTTCATTTTTGACCAAAGGGTGGAAAGCTGTTTCACAAATTTCTCGTTTCTCGAGATCCTTTGCTTCGTACAGCAAAAACTATTGCATATAAAAATACGAAATTTAATACACTTGTAGAAAAAGCTTTGAGAAATACGCTGAAATAAACCGTCTTTTGCTATATATATTGTAGTTTAAGAAATATTTATTGTCAAAATCAAAGACAAAATATTTGAGCTGCGAGTTCGCGTCCTGGATAGACTAGCAATAGCAAGACCACGAATGTTTGCAGGCAGGTACTACATGGGTCAATTTTTGCAGGACGGAGCTCTTTTTTAAATTTCGTTTTCAGTTTTTAAGATATTTTACATTTTATGCACTTCTGAAAGGAAATTTATTTTCGTATCGACACGTCTCTCGATTTCCCTGTCTCGTACCGCAAAAGCTATAGCATACAAAAATATAAAATTTAGTAATAAGTATTTACAACACAGTAAAATGAGTTCATTTTTGACCAAAGGGTGGAAAGCTCGTGTACGCACTGTTAACGCTGTCTTGAAGCAGCTACATTACATCTTTATTGGACTTGAAGCGATGTACTAAAAATGTCCGTCATGAATGTAAATATATGAAGTCGCTAAAAGAAAAAGAAGAAACAGACTGCAGGGTTGATGCCCTTCGTAGAGATTTCTGCAAAACTGTTTGGTTCGCCTCATAAAGTTGGGTATTGTCCTGAAGCACGATCACGCCATTATTCGACTATTACTATCGTCTGAAGAAACCTGTGTTACACACGAAAATATTTAACTGCACGCACTTTACTAAGAGACCACATTCAGAAAGGAATTGTTATTTTAAACTGTCACTGATCACCAATTGCCGTTTATATCATATTAAAAAATGCCTTTATCATACATGCCATTTAGGTCATTTCAATTAGAAAGTCGCACACATCTAACTTTTAAAATATATTTAATTGTCAATGTATATATGATATATATACATTTTTCTGATCGGGTACCTACATATTTATTCTCGGTGATCTGTATTTGTTAAGTAGTTTGCCCAGAAGTTAAAAGAAAATATTACATTAGTCTTCATCTTAAGAACAAGGATATGATCATTTTTTATCTTAAACTAAAACAGCATACGCTCTTATACTATTTTTCAGAATCAACGCTCCTACAATTATTCTGAGAAAGCAACTTAATTTATATATATAAATTACACTATTAAATTTATTAATAAATATAAGTTTAATTAACTAACCGCCTTCGACGACCATGCCAGTCAATGTATCAAAATGTTCCTAAATTATAATAGTATTCCTACAATAGCTGTCGAAAATCGCTATAATCAGAATATCTATATCAATAACAATATTCGCTACATTCAAATATATATCTCTATTTTCAGGATCATTATACATCCGAGCAACATGACATAGCTGACTGCTGCACGATCGTAATACGCCATAAAAGAGGAACTAAACACGCCTTTGTTCGCGCTAAGGCATTCAGATGTGAACAAATTAAACCTGCACTAGGTACCTAAAATCATGATTAGTTAGCGAGCAAGGGTCAGCTGAAAAGGTTAAGAAAAGTGAGCTGAATAATGTCAACGAGAATTTCATGCCAATCGAATCAATAGATGGCTGACATAGATGAACGCGTAGTTTATGGGGACGATAGTTTAATGACATCTCAGGGTGACTGGAAACTCTAGGATAATAATTTAGATCGCTAAGGCAGCTATTTGTGTGTGTGTGTGAACATCGCTCAAAACACCGATTTAACATTAAATAATGCAAAAACTAATTCGAATTAAAAAATATTTGCCTAGTGCACTGTTGTCTTAATTCAGGTATCGTCTTACCAAATTCTATATATTTCTATTTTCAAAGATTTCTTCTTGTGGAAAAGTAAACATTTCAATATATGTATAGCAGCTAAGAATATTCACTAACATGGGTGAACAATTATTTCTGGTTCACATTCGATATCTCGGTAAGGGCATGTTACCGTTCTGTAAATTATGCTATCTAATTAAAATCCACATACGGAATAGCTGGTTTTGTTGCAAATAATTATCGTTTAGTATTTTGTTCTCAATTTTCGAATAAATTTAAAACATTGAAGGTAATTAACGGTCAAATTTTATTGGATTCAATTTGTTCTATAAATTTTGTACTCCATGCGCAAAAAACATAATTTTTTAATATTTTTTATTTTTTATGAATTTTTTCGTTTCAAATAAAAAACGGGAAACACCTCAAGAACGAAGCATGGCAGCGCCTATCAGTGGTCTCATTAACAATTAAATAAGCAATCACATACAAACTAGCTATTTTGTAATATTTTTAATATTTCTGTATATTTTTTAATGTATATTGATTTTCAAAAACACATGTTCTTACAAGAAATGTATCGAGCTTTCATATGGTTGCAAATTGTGTGCACACTTCAGGTTTGACGCAACTGTAAAGCAGTCATATCAGTCATCATCTAAGCTCTAGTCAATCTTGGGAAATAGATACTTCAACGAAATTTTTTGAACAAGAAGTGAAAAAATCCGGAAGTGGAAATCTTCAATGAATCCACCAACTTTCTCTGGAATTTAATGCTGAATTCTAAGCTCTATCAATAGGCAATCTTGAGAAATAGACGTTAAAAGAAAAAACAAATTCGGACCAGAAGTGAAAAGTCTTATTAAACCAACCTACCACCCCCAGTACGTGCTGCTGAATCCAAAGATATATATCACATTCGAGACCTAATTGTTTCAAGGAAGATGCAAATTTTTAATCGGAAGAGACATCGTCAAAGCCTAAGTGGATATCCTTATTTATCCATTTAATCCCCTACAGAATTTAATGCTGAATCCATATCAGCCATTTTCGTGCTCCAACTATAAGCTAGCTATCAGTAATTATCTAAGTTATATTTTTATCAAAGTTCTATCCTGAAAAATATATGTTCCAATGAAAAATTTTGAACCGGGAGTGAAGTTTCTTGCGCAACCACCATACATCCTTATCAACTATCCTGATCAACTATTCTTATCAACTATCCTTATCAACTATCCACCATACATTCTTATCAACCGCCTGAATCCTTATCAACTATCATCTAAGTTCTATCTATCAACTATCATCTAAGTTCTATCTATAGCCAATCTTTAAAAACAGATGTATCAAATAAAATGGAATTTTTGAATCGAAAATGGAAAAATAACCGAAAAACAAAATCCTTAATAACTCTCTACTCCCTTCCGAAATTGCCACTTAATCCATATCAGTCATTACCTAGATTCTATATATAGAAAATTCTGAAAAATAGATGTTTCAAAGCAAAATTTTTCTAAAAAACTATAGTATAGCAAAAAATTTTCAACGAAAACTGTTTTTCATCTGTTAACTCCAAAAATCAATAGAACTTTGACAATCATTGATTAAAATAGGTGCGACTAATTACATTCGATTTGCTACATAATTTCCAAAGATATTATAAACTCAGACATGCAGCAATACCGATAGACATATATATATTATTGAAAATTTTATTGGTTCGTTTTCAGGGATGCGCAAAATTTGACACCCTCACCATACTTTCCTTTACATATGTTATTTATTTTAGAGAAAGTAAACATCTCAGAATAGAATGAAATATTTTAAATTTCACTTTGAAATGTATCTTTATGAGGTTCTAAACTTATCTGTTAATTATACAACTATTTGTATCTACATAATTATACTAAATGCCAATACAGTTGATATATTATTTAAAATCCCGTTTCATGGTAACCAAATGAGAAAATATTTTTCAATTAAATTAGGAAACTGTTGCTGGAAACAATTCTCCACACTGTTTGCTCAGAAAATGTTTTAGAAGCATTTTATTTACAAGAATTAAATATTCAGTTTGGAAACTAATGTATCAGATTTAAAAGTCATGGATATATTTAATCTTCTAAATTGAGATTAAATTCGACAAAAGTTTATTTAATTACTCCTATGCATTTTACATTGCTGGAATCTTCAGATTTTGAGCACTTGTTTCATTTTACATTCCGGCTATGCCGAAGAACTTTGTTTATTTTCTAATACCAAATTAAAATTGAGCAATTTTTATTTAAGATATGTAATTCGAGATTTGGGCAGATATGTATTATTTAAAATTTTACATATCTGCCCAATGGTTTTGGGAGCAGTTGAAGTTGTGTTTCCATCTGTATCAGTATGTGTGCGTTCCACACTCTATGCCTTGGTAATTTTTGATCGAACAAGTTATTCATTGTATTTTAGGAACTTAGCTGCTTTCTGCTTCGAAAAGTTTCCATTTCCGACTCTGTAGCTGGCATGTGCATATTATACGTCACGTGATAAAACCCGATTCCAAGTGTCTGTATCTCAGCCCCCAGATAGCTATTAACTTTTTTTTATATAATATTACCTATGAACCTGGAAAAATCCATATTGAAAAATTTACAATTGATGCGGTAGCAACTGAAGAATTAAAGAACGTTAAAAGTGAACTTTCTACGATTTTCTTCTTTTTTCTTCTTCAATGTTGATGGACCTACATCCTTAACTATTGAACGAATTTTAATAAATGCTGACTCATATGTGTGTTCTGATGGAAGGTAAATACATTTATTTTAAAACCTGAAGATAAATTTGATTTATAATTTCAAAATTGAAAAAGAAATGATTAAATGATACTCGGCGGTAAAATAAAATTTGCAATGCTTGTGATATTATTATTGCATAATCGTATTGATAAAGTTTTCTACAAAAAGTATTGAAATCTCACAAAACACAATTCTATGATAAAAAAAAGGCCCGCCAAGTACAAAGGAAAATAAACCTTCCAGCCAAACAAACTCTCAAAATGGCTTGCGCCAAGTGTCAGCAGATCCGAAGCTACACTTTTAGGTCCACTAACTCTGCCGTAGGATCCTAACTCTCCTTCAGATCACAGATCACACGTAGTCCTTTTCAGTTATAGTAAATTAAAAACACTTCAGTACGGCTTTAAAATGCTACGCATGATTAAGTGGGGGGTTAGGATCCTCCATCATGGTACTTAGGCCTTAAAGTAGAGCTCTAGATCTACTAAAACGTTGCGCAAACTGTTTTGAGATTTTAAAAAGTTTTTGAATGAGGTTTTAGTTTTTCTTTGTATTTTGTGCATTTTTTCCCATAACGTGGTGATTTTGCGATATAGTAAATTGACCATGGCAGTCATGTAAAATAATTTCAGCGCCTCTGGCAATGAATTATGAAAGTCTATTTTGACAATGGAGCAAATATAAAAAAAATATCGGATTCAAAGTTCTGGAGTGTCATCTAATTAATACGAAATAACAAAACATACACGTGAATAATTTATAGAATTCGTGAAACACTATATAATTAAAATGAAATGTGCTTACAAATTCTATTTAATCCATTTAATTACAAATTCCATTAAGATGTATTCTAATTCCCAACTTAAAGTTTAAAATTATAAAACACAAATTTATAACGATAGAGTGGTTACTGATAAATCCATGACTACAATATAAATATATTTATTTCACATATAAATGAATGAAGTATTAGTATAAGAATGACATAATTGCTAAACAGTTCGATTTATCCCTGAATTCATAAATGTACATACTTTTCACATTATCGTTGGGAAATGTGTGTTGGTGTTTTACTTAAGTAGAAGTTAAAACCATTAAGCATCTTACCTCTATTGTCTAGTAATTTCAAAACACTTATATATTAGAAGGATTGGTAACGGCATAAAGGAAAAAGCATAAAAAAAAGATTATAAAAAAGACATAAAAAAAAGATAAAAACAATCGTTTCTTCTACTTATACAGCGGACCATAAAGAACAATATAAGCAGTATAATACCAAAAGTGGCAAAATGACAAAATATATAGATGACAAAAATGAATATGTACAGCGGAATTTCAGCAAAGACATACCTAATTACAGAACCTCAAATGCTGGAGATTAACAAACTGCACAAATTAACTTAGAACTTAACTTACTATTAAACTATCACAAATAAAACATTGTTATACAAATGAATGTGATCATGCAGATGTGTTGTTAAAGACAAGTGCATTTAAAGTTTTCTATTCTTAGTACTTGGATATGTAGGGTGCTTCAGCATAGTTGACAGTGCTTTTTGAGCTTCGGTAATTTCTTTTAGGCACAAATTTACAATTTGAAAATTTGTTGAAATTAAATGTTTGGACGGCCGGGAAGTGCCACCCAATTTAGACCGGAACCCAGTGGGGGAGGCATCCACAGCGACCGTACCCTCCTTCCCCTACCACCAACCTCTCGGAAGTACTTACGGACCCACATGTTTAACGTGATCGTACTCCGCATGAACACGGCGACAGTTGTGGCATCGTGCAAATCCAGCGCGCAAACCACCGGGCTACCGCGGCCGAAATGTGCCAACAGTAGGCGGTGTTCCCAGGTGGTCACCCACCCAAGTACTAACCGCGCCCGATGCTGCTTAACTTCGGTCATCTAACGAGAACCGGTGTTTTCAGCACGGTTATAAAAGTAGTGTGTCTAATTTTTTATACGGTTCTTCGAACAAAAAATATTCAATTAGAAAATGCTGCGCTGGACAGTAAAAAGTTAAAGGCAGAAAACTTGGTGAAATTATCTACAAAATTCATAAAGATATTTTCAATGTAATTAACATAAAGAAACTAGCAAAATAAGCTAAACTTGTAAAATTAAAATTGGGTAACTGTGACTTGTGTTGCAAGAGCTGACTGCAAATCTAAAGCAGACTCTGCATAAAATCTGTCTACACAATTATATTTGGAGATGATCCCGGATTTATAGGGGGGGGGGGGGGGGGTTTCAATATTTTAATAAGCAATAACTCGCGGAATATTGCAGATTACTGCACCAGTTACTGCACAGCGGAACTTTTCCTAATTGAACTTTTTTTTTGCTTCTCAGACCGTATATAAATTTATACTCCTATATTTAAGAAAATATCACCCACCGTAAAAAATATATCAGATAAGTTTGCATCGAATTTCAGCAAACGTTCAAATTAGACGTATGATGCGTCTAAAATTAATTGCTGAAGCTTGTGGAAACATTATAAAGCATAACTTTATATAAACGTTAGAATATTTAAAATGAGATATGTAAAAACGTTAGAATATTTAAAATGAGATATGTAAAAACGTTAGAATATTTAAAATCAGATATGTAAAAATAAAAAAAAATAAAAGTATAACTTTCGGAAAAGGATAGCGCCCTACAAGTGCTAAAATAATATGATATCAGAGAAAGTAGCATTTTAATAGTCACATTTCTATATGCATCTGCACTTATGTTCAGTTATTTATGTCTAAAGATAAAAATGCATATGATTTAAGGCATTTAACGCCACTTTATGTTTCTACAAAAAAAATATGAATTATTGGACATTTTTAATAAATATAATAGTATATTTCACCGATTCAAAGAGTTTTGCATTTAAAAGCATGTCCTTTTCAAGAGAGTTTAAAGGAACTCCACGCGTTTCTTATACATTTCATTAACGACCTTTCAACAGAATATGTAGACAGCACATCCTCCTGCTTCCCTGAAAATATGTCAAAGAATTTTCATTACCCCAATGAGAAAAAAAGGGGCATAGGAATATACTTTTAAAAGCAAACACATTAGTTTTGCTTTCTATACATCATTGTAAAATTCAAGAAAGCCACATTTAATTTGATGCGCATAGATTATAAAATGCCAAAATTCTTAAAATAATTTTTAGAAATGGCTAAATACATTTTTTAAGTCGCGGTATTTGAAGTTCATTGGAGTTTTTTGCCCGCTCTATCATATTAATTTATTCTTTATTTATATGCACAAAATTGCAGCACGGAAATTTAATTCCCAAAAATCTATTAAGAAACTTTTCCGAGTTTGTAAAATATGTTACATGGATTATGTAATGTGCTCTAATATTCTTAGAAAGTGAAAAGAAAAACTGATAAACGAGTATATGTGCCCGCTCATGTATGTATTTAAACGGAGAAAACTGTTTAACGCATAAATGTTGCTTTTATTTTAAGTCTAACGCACAGTATGTGGTTGAATGCATATTAAAATATGATAAAGTGAAGTAAGATTAACAAGTCATATTACGTATGTAACCAGATATGTGTTCTATTATTAATTACGTATAAAGTTAATGTATGTATTCATAAATAGGGGAGTTCCAAGGAAAACCGTTAAGCATTCCTTTCACAACAGGAATTCCTAAAGCAGTAGATTTACTTTAAAATCAATAATCTTAATATACTGTTATCATTTCGCTGTATATACTACTCTTAAAAATGCTATTCTTAAAATACGACTACTCTTAAAATACTGGTCTAAAGACACTACTTTAAACTTATCTTTTTGTTAACAATAGAAAAATTACAGACTATTTATATGAGGGGTAAAAAATAAATTAAAATTTTTAAAGACAGCAAAAACAGTGTGACAGTATGCTCCTGCTGTGAGTCAGTTGTCACAAATCTTTGGGTTAGTTGTCTGGTGTATTTCTTATAGGGGTTGTTCATGTTATTTGTTTTGTCTCCGTTTAGTTTACTTCATATATAAATTTTGAAAATTGTTGTAGTAGACATAAAAACAAGATTTAATCCATTAAAAATAAATGTACGTTTTGAGTGCGTTTAATTTACTTCGTATTTAAATTTTGAAAATTGTTGTAGTAAGCACCAAAACAAGAGTTATTCTATTACAAGTCAATTTGAATAAAATGCAAAATAAAAGATTACTAATATAAATAATAAATTCTGTGTGTGACATTAAAATAAAAATTGCAATTAAGTACGGGAAAGATGAAGTTCAATTACAGCTTCCAAAATTATGTCAATTAATCATGTCACCTATTGAATGAATAATCACTGTCACAATTCTGACATACACATAATTGGTATATACCTTGAGCATCATGGGCCTAAACTTTACACGCTTGACACATGATCCATATTTCTTTCTAACGGCTATCGAGAGTAAAGTTCTGAATAGACCAGGCAGAGGTGATTTCTTCTTTTTTTGCTTCGATGCTATCGTGGATTTAGTGGAAGCTATGCTTCTTGCTTTTCTCTTTGGTCTTCACTCCTCGTATGGCTTTTCCTTTCTCTAGTTTTCGTTTCATAGACGAGTCCATTACAGTACCTGTCTCGCATATTTCGGCTATTACTACGGTCAATTTCCTTTAACAGGCGCCTCTGAAAATGGACTCAAATACACAGAGGTCAACTTCACATGTGATAATTAGCTCCTAGTAAATTGTGACAACAAGCCACTTCTCACCATTTTATACTAGACATTTTTTATCTGAATTGACGTCATTCATCACACTCAAAAGCATCACGCTAAAAATGCATAAATACATAAGCTGCGACGAGCTATAATAGGCAATACGCCAATGTGTAGCTTGAGGAGTACAGAACAAATATAGTGAGGTTCAAAATGGTGACTTACAGGTTCGAAAATTATATTTTTTAAGTCAAAGGTGGAAAATAAAATGTCAGTCAATCAGGTCTAACAAATAGCAAGGGAGGCGATTTTTAATCACAAAAAAATACGATTGTGTACGCAATCTAGCGGTTGAAAAATAAGCGTTGTGACAACTAATCTATGGGACAAAAGTCACGCTATGTCCTATATAAGAAACGCACAGATATATCAAGAGTCGGTAGCCTAAATTGTAACCCCTACGCAATACTTTCCTTTTGCATATTCTTTGCATCATAAGAAAAGTGAAAATATGGTCAAATTACAAGCAAGCGTAACAAAAATTGAGAAGCTATTTCTGCCCGGGTTTAATTATTCAGGAACGACTTTGTTAAACATGAGTTGAAAGCTTTCACAGCTTTCAAGTTTTTGTTGAGATTAATTGCTTTCTTGTAGGGCGACGGGAAAAGATTAAACATTCCAGCTTTAGAACGCACAAAAATATTCTCGCTTTCCTCAACTGTGGAATTCCTTGCATACTGTAGCGACAAGAATTCTTTAAATGACCTCTTCTTCATCAGCTGGAACGCGAGTCTTTCCTTTTCTACGCTCAGAGGGTTAGAAATACTATGTTCTCATACAGAGAATTACACGAGGGACTGACTAAAAAGTTAGTTGTCATACCACTGTGTGATATCACGCTTTGAGAAGAAATACTAGGATAAAGATTTTTAAAGTAGGAAATGAAACTTGTGAAGACCAGATTTTTATGGAGCTGTCCGTTTGGTGCATACTTGAATAAATACATTGATGCTATACTTGTTGAGACTTTATCTTAAATTTATATGTCTATAGAACTAAACGCACGATATCTTTCGAATGTAGTAATCGATTAAAATATAATTTGGTATACTGTTACTTTCACGATAGACATAGTACAAAGTATTATGATTTCGAATTCGAGTTTTCGACGGAAGAAACAGCACGTTTCAAACATCACTGAACTCTGTATATCTGGGTGTGTGTCCATGAGTATGGTGATGCGATATCTCACGAACAAATAGAGCGTTTCAAACGAAATTTAGTATAAATATTGCAATCGGTGAATACTGTAAGCCTATTAATTTTAATTGATTATCGAATAACTTATTGATTAATCGAATCTCGGAACACTCCTCAAATTTTCAAATGGAATTTTACCAAAATTATTAAAACGCAGAAACTTCAGTAACGTTAAGAAAATGATAATTTCTCATATAATATTTCATTAGAAAATGATTGAAACAAACTTTAGACTGATAGCATGAACTGTTCTCGAAATATTGCCCATTTTCAAGTAAATTTATTAAAAATAGAATTTAAATAAAAAAAAATTTACTATTGTGTAACTGTTCATTTTTCACATGTGATATGCGATAAATTTGTTAACGTGGATCTAGTTCGTTCCATTCAAGACAGAAGATACTTTGATTAATGATTTTGTCATTTGACGCCTAATAATTTGCCAGTAGTCATTTATATATAAGAAAAGCTTTTATTTCAATTTGTCTGTAAAGCTTGGCGTGAAATGGGGCAAATTAGGCGACTAATTTAGAGAAATGTGACCAACTTGGCGATATTTCATCCCGAATTGACAAAAATATGGTCTAAATTGCAAAAATGACACTAAGTTGACAAATTATTAAAATATTTTAATACATGGACTATTCCTTACTGGAAAATGTGCAAAGCGTCACCCGGGAGTTACAGCAAAGTAGCTGAATAAAATAACAAAATTAATAATTAATAATAATTAATAACAAATAATAATAATGAATTACAAAATAACAATTTTAATCTTAATTTTAAGAATCTCCGCACAAATAAACCAGTTTATATATTGGTCATCGCAAAATAAGTGATCGATATTTATTTTACGATAATACAGATACAGATAACACCATACTTGAAATCTGGAAACAGGCTCTACGTAAAACAGAAAAAAAAATAAAGACTTAAAAGCTGAAAAAATATCAAACAGAGTATTTCCGGCAGGGAAAATGTTAATACCCCGCGCCCTTCCTTCAACGAAGTGAGCTTGATTACTCCCCGTACGGCCCTATATCTCATATGGATGGGGATGAGGAACCTCTGAGTGTTAGGTTTATCAAAAATTCAAATACATGGCTGGATTAAAAAATTTATAATTAATCAATGGATTGGATTATAAAAATAAATTCTGGAGTATATGGAGTAATATCTGAAATATGTGAAATACGTGAACGATGTATGTTGGATGGGTCGCCAATTTTTAACACTTTACAACATAGTTGAAAAGTGTTTATGAATATGTTCATTCTGTCTGTCTGTCTGCCTGTCTGTCCGTTAGCACGATAACTGCCGTAAAAATGACTTTATCAAAATGAAATTTTAGTATGTTTTTCAGACGGTCTGTGGGACCTATGGGAATATAAATAAATAATACCACCTAATTAGTTTTTTATTGAACCCGGGTTGATAAAATGAATTACATTGAACCCTATGGGACCTAATTTTTCAAACATTTCTTAGGCAAATTTAAAATTCACAAATTGCTTCGCAATTTTTAGGAAATATTCACATTATCCCATAAAATATATAAAAAAAAATTTCAGTAAAATATGTTAGGTAGTTTTTTAATTAAAAAGTATATAGGGAGAAAAACAAATTCAATTAAATTCTGACTTTTGGGATAGCTACCAGAAAGAAAAAAGAGATATATTACATAATAAATATCTTTCCAAGAGTTTAATTATTTTGTATATGAGAGAGGCTTCACATTTCAAAATAAATTTGGTAGATAACAATTTTTTAAATTTTTTTTAATTTTATATAACTCTTCATGATATATTTATTTGATGGCATTTTTAATGCACTTTCCTACGTCCTAGAGAGATAACATTTGGTACACAGCTTAAATTTGTTGAACATTTTATTCTGCAAAAATTTGGTGGATCTTTAAATATAGATCCTACATTTTTTTCGAAATGGCCTGTAAATAATCCCCATTCTCTTCTATAAATCATTGTTGTAATATTGTTAAAAATTCTGATGTGGGTAGCACATGTCTCTGCAGACTCATATTCTCACGTTCTCTTTATTTCTTCAATAATAATTTGAGTTTATCTGCACAAAAATAACAGCCATAAGTACTTTAAATGACATTAAATTTGCACGTTAAACTTGAATTTGGTTCTCATTTGATAGCTGGACTTATTGTCAAATGTGACGTAGCGAAAACGCGAAAAAACTAGAATATCTCAAGAACGGCTAGTCCTAGAGTAATGGGGTTAGTCTCATTCTTTTCGTTGTCAAAAATAACGTATAAAATAGGAATTTAATTGATATAATTGAGCACACAACGATTTTTCCGGGACATTGCGCAAAAATAGCCCGTTCATTTTTCCCGAATCGTACTAGAATAACCTACAAATGATTTATATACCAAATTTTGTTAAATTTGGTATATAAATCACTTGTATGTTATTGAAGTATTATACACCAAATTTTATTGCATTTGTTCCATTAGTTTTTAGCTAACGTAGATAAAGGCAATTTTTGCCGGCAATTTCGCAAAGAAGGCATATTCTTACGAATGCATACGAAGGCATGCACACGAATCGTACTATAATCTAACGAACATCAGGGTTTCCCACAAAAAAACATACCTACCAAATTTTATGAAATTCGGTCCAACAGTTTTTCAGTTAGAGTGGATGCAATATCCTCTCTAACTAGGCATGCATACGAATCGTACTATAATCTAACGAACATCAGGGTTTCCCACAAAAAGCATGCCTACCAAATTTTATGAAATTCGGTCCAACAGTTTTTCAGTTAGAGTGGATGCAATATCCTCACAGACACACAGAAACACACACAGATACACCCTTACACACACAGACGTCTTCCTAAAAATAGTTTTTTCGTATTCTAGAAGTCCCAAAACGTGTAGATCCTTCGAAAATTCGAGTTTCGATCTTCGGCACGATTCCAATACTTTGAATACATACACACATACATTTTCTGTGTATCTGTGTATTATCTGTGTATCTAAATTCCGTGCCTACGCAATTACAATAGCTGTGATTTTAAATGATCCCTAAACTGTTATTTCTTCAACGAAGCCTAATTTTAACTTATGCAGAATGCAATTATCTCAAGCGATTGAGTTACAGAAGAATTGTAGATTTTTTTTCACACAAAATTATTTAGCTCTGGAGTCTGGAATACAAGTTATATGAATGAAATATTCATTAATTTTGCATAGAGAATCAGATGATTTGTATTTTGATACAGTTTTAAATATTTAAGTATAATAAATTACTGTAGTACTCAGATAATGTAAAAGACATCACCACTGAATGTATCACAATTTAGAAATTTTTAAATGAAATTGCATTTCAGTTGGAAAGTGTTTCATAATCAATGCTTATGCATGATTGATCTTTATTGTTGTATATTTTAATAAAAATATCGGAGAGGTTTCAAAAGCGCGAAAAAATATTTTTAAAAATTCATTAAATTCATTAAACCGTATAGACTGACTGTTCAAAATTTGTTTGAATAAGTATTTGCAGATCCTTCCGTTAGTGTCAAGGTCGAAATTATTTGATAGTGTGTGAGGCCGCTAAGGAATCGATTTGTGTGAATATCTCCCAAAATAGTGTTAATAGGGCTAAAATATAAAATAACTAAGAAACTATTTCAAAATAGTAAATAAGCCAAAGTGAACTTATTTGGTTCTTGTGGTACATTGGTACCAAGTTTAACCCTTTAGCTGTTCAGTTATTTAGATGATTTGGGTACCTAAATTGTTCACTTTTTTTATTGCAAAAAACAAATGTTTAATACAAAATAAAATATACTTAGCAGTTAAAAATTAATATTTTTAATTATATACATAAAAATTTTAAGGTTTTGTGGCGGCTGCCACTCAGCGTGGCTGTGGTAAAGTTCGCATCCAGTGGAGCATTATTTTCTAAAAATTAAAAAAAAAAAATCAATTTAATTATTTTCTAAATAAATAAATAAATAAATAAATAAATAAATAAAAATGAATACCTATTAGTAGTTCAGTTTTGTGTGGTATAACTGGAAACACTTTTCCAAGCACAAACCAACTCCGCAATCAGTACACCAGAATCGTGTTTCCTTCCGTATCTTTTTCCCATTTTCATTCTTTTTGGAGCAACAAACTTTGCACTGCCTTGTAGGTTCACGCTTCGCAGGAGTAGGAGGAATATGGGATATAAAGTGTCGTTCAGTAAGACGGGCAGGGTTATCTATTGCAGATGGTCTGCCGATATTCTTTTGTGCAGAAGCTGCATCATCATATTTATTGAAAAGCTCCTCTACAACTTGGATACGAAATTCTAAAAATGTAATTCGTTTCCCAACTGCATTTTTATACAGCAAAAATGAGTTCCAGAGCACTTTGTCTAATAAATGTAAAAATATATTTTTATAGTATTTTTTCTGGCGTTTTCGAATTGTCGGATGAAAAGATATTTCTTGATCACAACGATCTACACCACCCATAGTTAGATTGTAATCAGAAACAATCTTTGGCTTGAGTATGTCTTCATTTTTTTTATTTTTGAGGCTGATCATGGAAGTATCATGAATACTGCTCATCAAACACACATCCTTCTTATCTTTCCACCTTATAGCCGAAATCTTACCTCTTTGAAAAGCTATGAGTTGCCCTTTTTGTAATTTTCTTTTAGCGAATTCTGTAGGTAAATCTCGTCTGTTTATCCTTACTGTGCCATAAATATCTGTTTTTTGGGCTATAAGTAAATCTGCAATCTCGGGTGACATATAATAGTTATCTACAGTCACACAATAACCATTTCCAAGAAAGCGATTCATTAGATGCATGACGACTTTTGTGGAAAGTCCATAATTTTTATACAATGCATTGAAGACAGTGCTATTTCCTGTATAGATAACGAAGTCACAAATATACCCTGTTTCAGCCTCACAAAGCATAAAAAATTTGATTCCAAATCGTGCGCGTTTGTTTGGAATATATTGTTTCCAAGATAACCTTCCTTTATAAGGCATCAAGCTTTCATCTACAGAAACATCTCTTTCCGGTTTGTAAAAGTTACAAAATTTTGCCGTAAATTTTCTGTCACATTATGCAGCTTCCAAAGTTTTGGATTTGAAAAATCTTCTTTTTTTTCAGCTTCATTATTGCAAAAATGTAAATATCGAAAAAGCAAAATAAAACGATTTACTGTCATTACTTTTGAGTAAACTGGAGTGTGCAAAACATTTCGATGAGACCAGTACATAGCCTGATTTGGTTTCTGGACAATACCTTGAAGAAATATTAGAAAGAATAGCTTCATTTCTCTGTCATTTGTAGGGATCCATTTTTTACTGCGTGAGAACTTTGATATCTTTGCCCGATTTGCTCTTCTTTCTTGTTCTGCATAGTTGTTCGTTTCTTTGACAATTATATCCATTACATTTGAATCCAGAAACATTTCAAATATATCTAAAGGAGTGTAGTTTATATTTACAGAAAAGGTTATACCTGGAGTACCTGTAAAAGGGAACCGAGGAGGCGCTGATTGACCAGAAGCAGTTATTTCACACCAGTCTCTCGCATTTGCTATATTATCATCTCCGCTATCTTCTGATTCACTTCTATATTCAATATCACTTTCCTCAGTTTCACTTCCGTCACTCGTATCGATGCCTTCAAAATCGTCTTCGCTTGATGAATCCAAATCATCTATATAACGTTTACGGGATGCCATTTTGCAACAAAAAAATGCCGCGCACTTTGACCTTTGGCCTCTACCCTTTGGCATCTAACCTTTGAAACTTGCAGTATAGTGCTGCCATCTATTGCATTGAGCGCAAATAAATTCCTCCCGAGATATATTCGGGTATAACAACACGAAGCAATCAAAAAAAAATTACCCCGAGTAATACTCGGGCGTGACATTTTGGAACACCAGTGCTGTGCCCGAGATTACCTCGGGCAGAACAGTTAAAAGGTTAATTAAATAAGATGTATTATATATATATATATATATATATATATATATATATATATATATATATATATATATATAAATATATATATATATATATAAAGAGAGAGAGAGAGAGAGACTGTGGTGATAAAAGGCACACAGACAACAGAGATGGCACATATAAATAAGTGATGTTATTTCCAGAAGGATAATGAAATACAGTAATAGCATTAGCAGAGTAATCAGTAGGCAGTAGGACTCTCTCTTGCGGAGATACAAACAGCGACCCTTCGAGGAACAGTATAATGAGCTTGGAGATAGTTTCCTGAGGGATGGCTGACCATATGCCTTCAACCACCCTCCACAGGTAGTCTTCTGTTTGAAGCGGGCGCAGGCCAGTCAAACGAGGGCCAATCACATCCCATACATGCTCGATGGGTGAGACATCTGGAGACAGCGGAGTCCAAGGAAGCACCAGGATACTTTGCAAGGCTTGTCTGCTGATGTTTGCCGTGTGCGGTCTCGCTTTATCTTGCTGAAAAACAGTATTTTGCAACCACTGAAGATAGGGCAGTGCACCTCATCCACATATCGCCGTGCCGTCATTGTGCCTTTGATACGAACCAGAGGTGACCGACTGTCGAAGCCGATGGCAGCCCAAACCATGATGCCGCGTTGTCGAACAGCATAGCGTTCAGCACTAGGATTGGATATGTGTTTCCAAGTTGCATCCAGACTCTCACACGGCAACTGTCATTCGACAAACAGAATTATGACTCGTCGCTGAACACTACAATGTCCCATTTAGTGGTCCAAGAGGCTCAGCACCGACGCCATTGCAATCTCTCAAGTCGGTGTCTTGTCGTCAATGGCAATTTTTGTATAAAAAACGGTTTAAGTGCAAGCCGCTTTCGGCCAATCGCCGAGAAACTATTCTCACTGATATTGAAACATCCAATGTACCCTACAAATTCTGCAGAATGTCGACAGTCGTTGTTTGTGGGGCCGTCACAGCATGCCTTCGAATGTGTGGATCAACGCGTTCTGACGTGCGTCTGGATGGAGTTGACCACTGCGAAGATTCACATTCCCTTCATCAATTCATCTTCTCCAAATCCTTCGAACAGTGGATGCATCTACGCGTATTTCAAAGGCGATATGCCGATACGACCACCCAGTCCTAAGAAGAACTAAAATTAATCCTCTAGCACATCCGTCCAGATGCTGGAACGCAGTTAAGCGTCATTGGACAGGCATCTCTTCACAACACGTGTCCTCTGAAATGAAAAACAGCTCGTAAAACGGGTTTCCGTAGGCGGTAGTCGGTAATAACTGTTGGCTCATCAGTCGTTTATATACCTTTTATCCCGCGCTCTAATCACGTGATCTACTTGCATTTCAGATCATTTGCATACATAAGCCAGTTGCTTTTGTCTCGCAAATTGCATACTTATACGGCCAAAGCTTAATGGTGTTGCATTTTCTATGTCAGGTAGTGCATATCTATGGTAATTTCACATATGCACTTCAGAACTTTTTCATTAACTAAAACTCTACAGACCATTTTCAATCAGTGATAAATATCTGGTATATCATATACAAGTAACCAAATTTCTTAAAATATATATATATATATATATATATATATATATATATATGTTTTTTTTTCAAGGCTCATATATATATATATATATATATATATATATATATATATATATATATATATATATATATATATATATATATATGATGCTTTCTATAATATTGGAAATATTTCACCTGCTACACCTCAATTGCTATAACTTCTAGAATTGAATTATTTTTAGTTGGCATTTTATATCCAAAGCGATAACAATATTTCCCAGTGATATTCGTAATACAGATTGCTTTCATGATTTTTTGATAAGTACATATATTTGAAAGATAAAAAGCTATACAAATAACAACTTTATGGGTGGAGGAAATTGAAAAAGATGAGGCTACGTGAATAAGCCCAAAGATTTCATCAGTCTTCTAAAAATATTTAATGCTCTTAAAATGTTACTTCTTGAAGTCTATTTCTATTTCGATATTAAAATTAGGATTCGAGTAATATTAAAATAGGATATTAAAATATCAATATAATAATTTAAATGTAAGAGGCAGTAGTGTAAAATTTAGTTTTGAATGAATTGTTCAAACGCATAGCTAAACTTGATTTGCTCTGAGTAAATTACAGTGAGCATAGCTCTATAGTAAGATCAGTATTATAATTAAAACAGAAAACTAATCATTTGACTTTCCTTAGTCACGGAGTGGATAGTTGCCCTACAGGACAGCTGATATGGTGATCATTGAGCACTAAACTCTTTAAAGCAAGTATTTTAGTGCTATACTGGTTGAAGTGTAATTTAAACTCACGATACATAACAGTGTTTTAGCCCGAAACAAAATTTTAAAAATAGCGACTTTATTGTATAAAAAGCGACTTTATTGTATGCATTATCCATAGATGGTGAGGGATGATAAGTTGAACATTTTCTTGCTATTATGCAACTCTTTGTTTTACGGCAGGCGTCATTGCACTGTAATTATCAGCCAACTAAATTATGTTAATGAAGGACTCGGCTACCCTGTATTGTTACTGGGTTCAAAGTAAAAAATACAGTTAGAAAAATTTTGAAATTCTTGCTGCACCGTCTTCGCCATATTGGCAAACGACAGTGATTGTAAATTCATGCTACACGGGTGGTGAGAACGTCGCCAGTTACGCAATTTCCTGCTTAGCTGACAAAATAAATTAATTTACAAAAAAATAACATACTTCATTAATAAAAAAAATATTATATTGTGAAAATATACACGGCCGTCCAAATAGTTGCTCAAGTCCACTGGATGAGTCGGACGGTCTGGGTTTTCAATACTATTTTTGTCAAACTATAGAATTGTCTTAAAATTCCTTTTTGAGATGCGGCGAAATAGGTATTAGATAACATGAAAGCAAATTTCGATGTGTTTACATAAATAAGAAAGAATTGTCCTACGGATTCGGTTTAAACACCGTTGAACAGAACGCTACTTAATCTTTTCGATAGTGCTGAAACGGAAACTCTGTGATAACAATTTCGGTCGCTAAGAAAACGATTTATGTGAAAATCGCTTAAAGCTGTACTAAAACAGAAAATAGCTACAAAACTAATTCAAATTTAAAAACAGCACTACCGAGGTGCATTGTTTCGCGTCCTGAAGTACATGTGTACCACATTTCATTGTCGTGCGACTTTTAGACTTTCAGCCTATACGCACATTATTCAGTACATGATGATGTTAACTATAATCTATAATGTTTTCATTATTACTTCAACTCTTCCACTTGAAAATATGTTCTTTATATTTCAATTCCGGTGTGTTTCTTTAATTTTTTTTTACTATTTGATTTCTCTTTCCGAATTTTAGTTATTTTTCCGCAGATTTTTTTTGTTCTACAGTCTTTTACAATTATTTTTACTTGATTTTCTTAGTTGTATTTTTACAGCTGGTGTAAGCGTCTCACATTATCTGTTATCGTTTTAGTATATTTATCTATTCTGTTGTTTTTATTTGCTCTGCTATCCGTTATCTTATCGCCTTGTTTCTTTACGTTCATTCTTTATTTTCAGCTATTTTCTATTTTCTCAGTAGGTTTTCGCTCATTCGTAGCATTCTGCCTCCCTTTTTCCTGCCTCATTGGTTTTCACCTCTATCATTTCTCCTCTCGGAGATGGTAGCTTTGCTTCAATTTCCATCAACGTGGACTATTCATTTTTACCTCAGATAAAGAATTTGCTTGAATAAGTGAGATTGCGTTTCTTGCTTGCCCTGAATAAGAAGACTGTTTTTGTCTTTAAAGCCGGTTGGTCCTTAAAAATTAACGTATGCTATATTTTGACAAAGTTTTTATTATTAAAATCCCAGTGATTATGGTACAATTTTAAAGCAATAAATGAACAATATTCTTTTAATGATCGGCATTTTACGATACAGATAATTTTAAAAAGTTTTAAAGTCTTTACTTCAAAATAAGTTTGACAACTACCACAATGATATTAAACTACTATTATGCTTTACAAATGTATAAAATAGATCTCTTGATTTTGTAAATGTAAAACTGTATTTTCTACGGTAGTGGTGAATAGAAAACAGTATTCCACATTTAATGAAAAGGCGTCTCGTCTATCTAAAGATCTCGTTATTTTTCTCCCCAAAGCGATAGAAGCAAATTGCTGTGGCCCAAATAGCATGTTTTACCTATATTATCCTTCTGTGTGTTCACACTTGGCGACCATGTTCGATGAACATTAATACTATTTAAATGCCTAGTAAATCCTAACAAAATTTTAACCGACTTTGCTTGCCTATAATATGGGACGGGCACGTTCAGTTTTGTTTACTTAATTACTCCTCAGAGTATCCATCTTGCAGAGAACGGACGTGATGAGTGTTTTCCCGCGCCGTAGAGTTTCTTAGCAGCAATTCTTAACAGCGCTCTGTAAGTACTTTACAACACTCTTTTGGTAGGAAATGTGGATGATGCCGTATAAGCATGTATACATGAACTTAAAAAGCATATATTTGTCAAGATCGCTTTTATAACCATGTATAAATTCGAATAATGTTCTTATATTTAATAAAAATCACACAGTTAATTAAATATAAAACTATTTCCGAAAAGGCATGTTTTTTCTTTCAAAGAAGGAAAGTGTAATTTTCTTACTACACTTAAGTTAATTTGATTTAATTTTTATAACATATACAGACCAGTATGCATTGAAATTGGAAATTAAGACAGAATACGTTTTAAGAAAGTAGTGATTAGAAAATGTGGGAGGAAATATTTGTTCTATTTGTAAATATAATTATTTTACAAATTAATATAGTGGTTTAATTGTTATTACCTTTATATTTTGATTTTTATCTGTCAATTTTTATAAATAAACTACGCTTTTGAAAATGGAAAAGAAAAATTTCGAACCGTATTTAAATGTGCATGAAATACCAATGTAGCATACAGATGCTTTTAGGGTAAGCTGAATCCCCTTCATCAGTGCCAGAGAACCATTAAACCTGAAGTCAATAAGACGAAAGGGGTACAAATCGAAGAAATAGAGCGGTGCATATCAAAGTCGTGGATTAAGAGTACACTTGAGAGAGCCAATCAGAAGCAGAATGAAGTACAGCACAGTCAATCCGAAACAAGACATAACATGCAAGATTGAGATGCGCCAACTATTTTACTCTAACTGACTCTTCTTCATTCTATACTGAAAGTATAATATGGCCAAATGTTGGCACAGTGCAGCTAAAAAACTGAATCACTGGAATCATTCCATATTTTCAAAATAAATGTTTAAATAAAGTAATAAAACCGAATGTTGCATCATATTTTTAGTCAATTGACCCTTATATACAAATGTTAAATATTCTCTCCTTTTCCCATTATTATGGGGAGGTAGATATTATTTCTTATCAACTTGAAAATTTAACAAAATAAAATTTCTTAAATTATGAAAAGCATATTTATTATTAAATACTTAATAAAAAATCTGATGTGGGCAACACATGACTTTCCTTATATAATGTAATGAATTTACTACTTTTACAGTAAAAAAATAGGTTTTTCTTATAGTAGATACTAATATTCTTTCCAAGATATTGAATTTTCGACAATTAGTCGTCATTTTCATTGATTTAGCATCATTTTTATCCATTTGGCGAGATTTTCATTAATTTGGCAACATTTCAAATAAGTAGCCAAGTTGGCGACATTCCGCCAAATTTGTCGCCAAAATCTCGCCAAGCGTTATGCACTAAGAAAAAAGTTATTCTTACAGCAGATAAATGACTATTGGCGTTCAAATACAAAAGTGTTATTCAAAATATATTTTTTCATGAATGGAACGAGCTAGGTACACGAGAATGATGTCACTCAATTTATCGCATGGTATTACATATGAAAAGTGAACATGTTTCTCAATAGGATTTTTTTTATGTGACTTTTTCATAATTTTTTTGAAAAATGTACAATATCTCGAGAACGGTTCATGTTAGCATTCTAAAATTTATGCCAATCGTTTTCTAATGAAAAATTACATAAGAAATGTCTATTTGCGTAACTTTATTAGCGGTTTTGATTTTTTGACGATTTTTTCAAACTTTCATTCGAAAATTTAGGGGGGTTCTGAACATTCGATTACGTATAAAAACAATAGGCTTCCAGTGTTTACGGATTGTGAATTTTGTACCAAATTTGGTTCAAATCGGTCCATTCATTCGTCAGTTATCGTCTCCACAGGCTCACTGACACACACACACACACACACACACTCACACTTACTTTCACACACACACACACATACTTTCACACACACACACACACACACATACAGACATCACTTCAAAAATGTTTGATTCGTGATCAGGGATGCTTGAAACGTGCTCTCCCGTCGAAAACTCGAATTCGAGTTTTCGACCCCGTCACTTTCCTTATACATTATGTATATAAGGAAAGTAAAAAAATTGTCACATATATTAGTTTATTATTAAATATGTAATGTAATAAAAATGTCGCACAATTCTCACTATTTTGGAATATTTTACAGATATTTCTAAATAAATAATGTTTGTGTATTACAGTATACACTCCTCTTGAATGTATACTTCAATATTAAACAAGTATCACATTAGATATGTTACTGCCTTTTTTCTCCATAAAAGTCATGGAAATATGTGAGTGATCTAATTATTTTGAGATTCACTGTAGTATAATTCCAAATTAAAATTAATCAAAAATCATCCATATTTCCTACTTTCATCTATAGTGAAAAAAATAAACTCACTTTAAAAAACACACTGCTTAAGAATTTTGTATAAAAACATTCTTTTGAACTTGTAAGGGTTAAAACTATGTGCGCTATTTCTACTTGGAAAGACAACATCTTAAGTAAGAACCGTTTGAAACAAACAAACAGAATAAAATACATTCGATTCCATGTTCCGCAAACATACATCTGCATTCCAAACTCGGTCGAGTCATTTTGGCCTCAGACACAAGAATTTTAGAATCAAGAATAAATAACAAAGAAAGGAAACACATTTTCGAAACCATACACTGTGAATTTGGTACCTTATTGCATATCTCTGCCCGTTGGTTGAATTTTTAATGTCCTTATGTGATGTCAGTATGACTCTCACCATTAGTGTCATCCCAAGGAATGCTAAGATTCCGGGCATTAAGAACAGCGTTTAGTAGATCTTGCACTTATGATAAATTGTGTACAATCATTTTTAGAGGGTGTTTATATAACTTTCTTGAGAAACATAAAGAACAGTTTTCAGCTGCTGTTATTTGCAAATATGAAGTGATTTTCCTGAAATTGTAATTAACATTACAAATACAATATATGGAGTAAAATATCTATAAAAATCATAAAGTGTTTGGCTTACATAGAACGTATATTTCAAATTCCACTTTAGTTATGAGTTAAAAGCGAGAGAGCGAAAGCTATTGTACAAGCAAAATTAATAATCTCAGATAATGGTTTGGTTTTACAGAATTGAAATACGAGAAACTGCATATGTTCCAATATTTTCTTTCTAATATGCAATCACATTTTTTCATTGGAATAAAAGATATTTCGTTGAGATTAATAACCATGAAATTGGACTTGTTTAAATAATTTCACATTTGAAAATGATTGTTGAGTACAGAGGTTTTTATTAATGCAGTGATTTTGTCCGACTCAAAGGCTGCAATTCAAGCGGTTACCAATTCCAATTGCGTGGATTCTTCAAGAGTTAGAGACTGCATCATGAATCTGAACACTTTGAAAACCAAACTAAAGATCATTGTGCTTCAGTGGATCCCTTGTCATTGTGGAATTTTTGGTAATGAGAGGGCTGATTTGCTGGCGAAGGAAGGAACAAGAATTGTTCAATCCCCAAATAGCTCAATCTCTTATTCAACAAGAATCATGAAACATACTATGAAAATTACTTTTGAATCTGCACAGTCGAGGTTAATCGAAAACAAGACTTGGACGTCTACGCTTAATAAGATCCCCAGTTTTCCGAGATGTCATGCAGTTGCAGCGTTTCGCCTGGAAACTGGTCACGACTGTTTAGCTAAATATCTTCATAGATTTAATCTAATATCAAGCCCAAACTGTGTAGTGTGTGGTGCTAACGCAGTTATGGACGCTGATCTTCTAATGAACTGCCCAGGACTCTCCGGTGACATGTACAAAATGTATTGGAGTGCAAGGGAGAGGATGAAAGCCATTCAAGCTGTCTGACTGTTTTGAATTTGTGTTTTTGGCTACCGTCCATGTATTTCCTATATTTGTTTAATTGTTGTTATTGTTGCTTGTTCATGTTTCTTGTAATTGTTTTTCTCCTGTATTTTTGGTGTTGTGTATTTGCACATCAGTGAATGATTTGTATCAAGTGCTGCTTCTAGAAATAAAAAACATTTGAAAATGCACACAATGCGCCTTATACAGTGTAAAAAATGTGCTGCATGTAGCATAAAAAAATTCACTACAGTCTAATATTTATTTGTCTTTGTATCAAATTGCAATGAGTTTAATTACACAAAATGATATGGGTACTTATTTAATCCTACATTGAATTTGCAGTTTTAATCTAATTTATCATTTTTATCATTTGGTGATTGGCCGTATTTGGTGATTGGCTGCATTGCAAAAATACCAAAAAACTGAAATATCTCGAGAACGGTTAATCTTAGAATGGAACATATCTTATTCTTATTTTTATAAAAAAAAACTACGCATATGTCAAGCATATAATTAAGACATTTAAACATATTTAGTTTTTTATTTTATATTTTGATGATTATTGCAGGTGATTTTGCAAAATATTACAGGTTCTATTTTGGGGAATCTTTCCAAAGTCAGCAGCGGGACAACCTGGAAGACACTTGCCTACCAAATTTTGTGAAAATTCGTGGAATAATTTTTGAGTTAGAGTGAATATATGCATTGTGCTGAAACACAGACAAGTTAACAGACGGACACACATATAGAGAGTCACGTTAGAAATAGGCTTTTCACGATCTAAAGTGCTCGGAACGTGTGGATCCGTTAAAAACGCTTTTTCCGATTTTCGCGCGATTAAAATATTTCCCCTATACATTACCATGTGTTGTAAAGAAAGTTAAACTATTTATATATTGTAATATAGAGACAAAACATACATTTTATACTTTGCAGAGTTATTAGAATATGCAATACTTCTGGAAGACGAATCTTATATATTCTTGCTTATCTCGTAATTTGTTAAATTACCTCAAAAATTAACAATTGTGATAATTAGCGACAAACATTTTACAATTGGTTTTAAATCCTTACAGTTTGTGCTAACTTTTAAAATTGATGCTAACGGTTTCCAAATGGCCCTAACTTACTATAATTTGGGTTAACCCTTCAAAATTGGACCTAAATTTGTCTTCATAATAACATTAAATTCAAATTATACAATTATACTCTCGTGCCTATATATATATATATATATATATATATATATATATATATATATATATAATAAAAGTTTGAAAATCCAATGAAAGAATAGAGAGAAGTTTCAACTCAAAAAATCCCAACACAAAAAAATTACTTACAAATGAAAGTATCAAACAGAGAATCATCAATCAAGTAGAAAATAAAATGCAAACCTCTAGTCATCAAGTTGAAGACAAAAAAAGCATGAATGCAAAGGAATCGATAAAATAAAATAAAATAAAATCCTAGCATGAAAGCTTTACACCTGGACAGGCGCTAGGACTAATAATGAATTATTCATTTCGATAAAACTGTTTATCAAATCCAAGTATTTAAAAAAAATTAACACAAAATGCATGCTTCTGATATCAGTGAGAGATTATATCTATAAACACTGAAAACTTGGATAACATGCATAAAGATTGAAAAATAATAGGAAACAAGAATACCTGAAAAAACACTCCATACGTGTGATCCATTGGAGCTTTGAATATAGAGAACAATGTTGCCAATCTCAAAAATAAAAAGATGGTAACTGCTGTTGTCAATTGTGAGAAAGAAATAACTATAATGCGAAGAGCCTATAAAAGGTGATAGGCAACAGTAAGAACATGTAAATACATGGAAATGCTTATTCAAGAGAAAGCGGATGTCTGGCTTAAAATAAGATACTAAGGAGAGAATTTAGGTATAATATACTATTCTAAACTTTTTAACTATACTATGTACTAAATAAGCTGGATATTCATATAATGTGCAAGTAATTTTAAGTTTAGTAATATGCATAGCATGAACTTTTTTATCAGATAATCTATAAATTCTAAAAAGCTGATTAAGTATAATATTTCTAAACATTTGAATCGAGTCACAGGAATTAAAAGGTAATATTTTATTAATGTTAAAGTTAAAATAGTCTTTTATATATATATACTAGCAGCATACCCGTTCTTCGTACGGAGTATATAATATAAAGAAACTTGAAATTCATAATCATGCCCAAATTCTTATAGTATACTAAATGACATGTTTAAGCAAAATATTCTGTTAAAATATTTAATATAATGCTCCTAAAAAGAAGTTTAAGAATCTCTGTTCTCGCTATATAAAATTATCTTCATGGACATATCTGAAGAATAAAACATCTTGGACCCCTTATATAAGCAAATATAAAAAAAAAATATGGAATTGAATCAATATATGCAAAATAAAAGCGTTAAAATTGTATGGGATCCGTACTAATTATATACGCGAATATTAGAAAATATAACCTGTATTAGTAGATTACATGTATAAATTGAAAATACCAATAAACCCGTAATCTTTAAATCTGAAGACAGTCATTTATTCCAATATGTGTCAAAATTAAAGTACTAAAATTATATGGGAAGATATACACGTACTACTTATAATGTCCGATTATTAGTAGAAGATTACCCGTTTTGCAATATGAGTCACAAATGTTTTTTGGTAAAATACAACAGACGACGTAATAAATTGAATATATAATTAATCCCCTTAATCTTCATACCAGAAGACTGTACTTGATTCCAATATATATGCCAATATATGTCAAAATATATGCCAATATACCTGTACTACTTATATTCTCGTAGGTTAGAAGATATACCCGTGCATTCCTAGAAGATTACTCGTACAACGTACAATATGCGTGTGCCAGCAATATTTGCCGCAATAAAACAATGGCGTAATAACTTAAAAATATCAATAATCCCTGAATCAATAATTCCGGAAAATATCAATAATAATAATGTTTAAACCTGAAGAGTATAATTGATATTATCCAGTCCAAAATGAAATGGCAATGAAATTTATTTTATATACATATCTTCATTATTCAAATCGGAAAGGATTTAATAAAAATCGTCTGCCGCATAAACACATTGGATTTAAATCCGTTGCTAAGCGACTTGATATCATTTGCTTCAAATAAATTGGTAGAAAAAATATCGTCTAAATAGTTATATTTCTATGGAACATTTGGCGACACTTTCGTCAAATTAGCGACATTTTAAAAAATCGCCAAATTTATCGCCAAGTGGGACTGTAGAACTGACAGTTCCACTTTGCGACAAATTGACGAAATATCATCACAAAACTATCCCCTAACAAAAAACAATTAATATCATTTATGTAGCGCAATTTTATCAATTTCAAGATATTTTTATAGATTTGAAAACATTTTTATCAATTTGGTGACATTTTAAAAATTCGCTAAATGTATTACTAAGTAGGATGGTTGGTCTGACAGATAAATGCTAACCAAACATCATTTCATGTACTCTCTTCTAACAAAACAAAAAAAAAATTTCATTGATATGTAGAAGACCCAAGCCACACGACCAACCCGAAGGTTTATGGCAGCTGTTTGTGTGTCGTTTATATCAATTTGGCGACATTTCCGTCAATTTGGCAAAGTTTAAGAAAAGTTGTCAAATTAGCAATATCCCTCCAAATTCGTAGCTTTGAATTTGCAGATCTGAAAGAAACATTCTTATCCCGTTTCAAAATACTAAATGAAAACACTACAATTGTATTAGAAGATATACCCGCTCTACTCTTTTTCTGTTTCAACAATCGGCTATATGAATTTATTGGCTAAACACAATATATGAGTTTAGTAGCTAAATACGATATAAGCTTGAAAACTCTTTGCCAAAATAAATGAAATTGATGTACGCAGTCAGCAATTAATATAATTAAAAGAAAAATCAAACCGTCCATTCATAAGATATAATTTTATATCCATTTATCCATTTATTTATTATTTAAATCGAAAAAAAATAATAAAAACATTAACAAACACATTTAATTTAATTGCGATGCCGAGCAACATGATATATCCTCCTAAAATGTTAAAATTTATTAACCACTAACAGCACACCCGGTATTCGTACGGAGTGTATAATTTAAAGAAACCTAAAGTTCGCAATCATGTGCGAATTCTGTTAAAATATTAAATTTATTGCTCCTAAAGAGAAGTTTAAGAATATATGTTCACACTATGCAAAATTATCTTCACGATCAGATCTGAAGAATAAAACATCCTGCCCCCTTTTGTAAGCAAATTTACAGAAGAAAAAATAGGAATTGAATGAATATATGCAACCCCGTACTAATTATATTGTCGCAGATCAGAAAGTATGCCAATGTGTTAGTAGAAGATTACCCGTATTACAATATGCGTCTCAAAAATATTTCCCAAAATAAAAGAGATGACGTAATAAATTGAAAACATCAATAATATCCGTACTCTTTATACCAGAAGGTCGTAATTGATTCCAATATATGCCAATATATATCAAAACATATGTCAATATACCTGTACTACTTATATTCTCGTAGATTAAAAGATATACACGTGTATTTGTAGAAGATTCGTACAACATAAAATATATGAGTTTAAACAATTTTTGTCATAATAAAATAATTGCATAATAACTTGAAAATATCAATAATCCTTGAATCAATAATCCCCGAAAATATAAATAATAATAATTTTTAAACCTGAAGACCGTAATTGATATTATCCAGTCAAAAATGCTATAAGAAAAATCAAATCGTTCTTTTCTAAAATATATTTTTATATCCATTTATTTATTATTCAAATCGAAAAAATAATTATTTAAATTAACAGACAGATTTAATTTAATTGCGTTTCTGAGTAACATGATATAAGATAGAATCTTATAACATGTTAAATATGTCATGTCGTATAACATAAACTGCGAAATTAAATAACGATTTTGATTTCTCTATACTTTTCATTGTTCCGTAAAAGCTTGTTTTAAATAAACCATGAACCATGGAGATAGATTTCCCCTTTAAATCATGTTTCAAACAATTTATGTTTTCAGAAAGTGACTAATTAACGCAAAAAATCTCCCATCAAACTCAGAGATTAAATTTTAATTCACTTTCAAACGATTTTCAAGCTTTTCGTTTGGATAAACCACGGAGTTAGGGAGTAGAACTCCTAGGACAAAGTTCCGTTTTTCATTAATATCTCAACAACCCCAGGTCTTAGAAACTCGAAACTTGGACAAAATTTATGGGGGGGATATTTCAAGGCTTTTCACCAAATTTCATTAAATTCGGTTCAGCCGTTTTTTCGTGATGATGAGATAAACGAAAATTTTGTTTTTTACTAATATCTCGAGAACCACTGGTCGTAGAAACTCAAAACACGGATATAATTTTAAGTGGGGCTATTTCTGGGCTACCCACAAAATTTCATCAAATTCGGTTCAGCCGTTCTCCCGTGATGGTGTGACAGACAGACAGACAGACAGATTTTCATTTTTATGTATATAGATATATATATATTAGTATATATTATTGTATAGTATATATCATTGATGTCTCCCAGCTAGTAGAGAGATAATTTTAGTTTTTCTACTTTCTAGTTTGTAACTAACAAATTTGCAAGAAGAATTCAAATCAAAACAATGACGTTTAGATTCAAATAGAATAACCTCATTTTAGCTATAATACTTACATTCACCATGCATATGATGTGATTGGAAAATGAAGATTTCATTAATGTTCTACTTGAAAACTGAAAAATAGAAAATTCTGTTATAATTAGATCTTCATCCAATTTAATTCTTTTAAAAGTATTGAAAAATTGGTTACTTCATCGGATAAATTTTAAGAGCAACTCTCATTTCTTTAATATAATTCGTAAAGCTTTATTCATAACAATGTTTCTTTAATGACGTACTTATTTATTTTATAAAATGATTCGAATTCTATGTAACACATCATTTTATAATTCTTTTTCACTGAAAAGTTCTGTGTGTCAGTCTTTTCTAAGAGTAGCATTAAATACATTTAATTAACTTACCATTACGGTATTCTAAGGAAAATCCATTTGCTTTTTAAATCGTTCGTGCTTAAGAAATCTTTTACACAATACAATTTGGTAATTTTCTTTATATATTACTGAGCTGTAGAAGAATGGCGGTATAAGTTCTGCTGCAAATAGCAAATTGCAGGAAATAAATCTGCTCTAGCTTATCTAATTGACTTGCTTCATTTCCTCTTTCAGCGTTCTTATAATCGATGAAACTGCATATCTTTTCAAAACGATTTTATTCAACGATTCATAATGAGAACTGCAAGATATAAAATAAGTCTCTCCTTTGGAAAATACACATATTGGTATCAGTAGATTTATAGAGAAAATTATTGTAATACACAACACTTTATGGGTTGATTATTTAAGTGTATTTATAGAACGTACAGAACACAAAGAGATATATATATTTTGTGTAAATTTAAACAAGGTTGTATTAACTTGGCCATTGATGTCCAAAGTGAAACCAACGGTACTGTTGAGTCCATGGCAAACTCTTAGGGGGTTCGTGGTATTGCGGTATCCATGACAAATTCATAGGGGGTCCGCGAATAACTCAAAATGTTTTTTATGACTAAAACGAATTTTGTTAAATCCTGATTTTTATTAGAAGTAATTGCAAAGTCTTTCAAACAAATACGAAATTAATCCGTTAGACTGCAACCATATATAAAAATTATTTTTGGCCCATTCATCCAGACTATCTATTTGCTGATGGACTTTCAACTATCCACTGTCTTTTGCGAGAAGAAGAAGATATTTTTGTAGATCTTTCATGTGGCAAATTGTGAAAATTACGTTTCTCACAGTTGCCACTGGCCGAATTTTGGTTAAATGTTAAACACGATTATCCCAACTTTACAAGGACACCTATTTGAGTGAAACAGTTTTTTTCTAGCTCACGTATTTAAAATCTAAGGTGAGGAATAGATTGGAATCTGTGAATGAATTGTGGAATTAAATTATAATTAATCGAACCAAATTTTGTTACTTAATTTCTAAAAAGCAGCATCACTGTTCATATTAAATTGTTTTTACTAGTAGCGTAACGTTACTAGATAAAATTTTGTAACGTTCATATTTAGATGCATCTCATGATGTTGTTGGGACCCAGACCGTCCGACCTACCATAAAGATGTAAGGTAACAGTTTGGACGACCGGGAAGAGCCACCCAATTTAGACTGGAACCCAGTGGGGGAGGCATCCAAAGGGACCGCGAATCCTTCCAATACCACCAACCTCTCGGAAAGACTTACGGACCCACATGTTTAACGTGATCGTATACCGCGTGAACACGGCGGCAGCTTTAGCAGAGGAGGGAATCGAACCCGGGCCTACCGAGTGCAATTTCCGTGCGCTAACCACTGGTCTACAGCGCGCCGATGCATATTATGTAAATTTCCTGAACTGATAATTTTTAATTTTTGATCTTATAAATATCGTTCTTTACTATAAACTAAATGTTTATTTTATTATATCTAACATTAATTTGTATTTAGTATTTTAAAGATGTACTTATAAGATATACATATGACCTATTTAAATTTATGATGTCAAGGTGTTTGCATATTTTCTTTTAATTACTAAGGGGATCCTTGAATTTTAAAGTTCAGAAACTACTAAAGTAGACAGTTATTGTACAACTAGATAATAAGCCCTTAATATGACGGTTTACATAATTTAGCTAAAATATGTCTTGTCATCCGTCCGTCTGCAGCATTTGCGTTTCTAATATCCCCAGACATATATGAAATCGCAGTACTCCCTATCAATATAATTAATAGTTATACGACCTCCAGACAAAACCCAATTACACCACCATCTCCTAACAAAAAGGACTTGCCACACGAACAGTGAATCTCACATTTTTAATCACGAATATGAAATTAATTATTCTTACAAAATGACGCCAATAAGAAAAGACATAAGCTTATTTTTCCGATATTTTAATTATCTTATATTTTTAATTATCTCTATTTTTAATTATTCAGCCAAATTTTCTAGAAGTCGTCAAGTTGGTTATAATTATTACACTAAAATAGTCATTGAAGTCGCCAAATGGTCGTCAAATTTAACGCCAAGTGAGTTATACAGATAGACAGACAAGCATATATAAGTATATATATACAAGCACAGATAAGGACTTTTTTATATAATACTAGCAACCCGGCTAAAAAATTGCAAAACAATTATCAAAACGTTCCACTATTTACACGTGTGTATATGTTTGCAAAAAGTGGATGTTGTCCGTCTACCTTAATCGTGACTCTCGACATAAGTGCGCATGCACTAACTGAACGAGTACAGAGGCAAATCAGGGGTGACTGATAGAACTGAAATTATATAAAGACGGAATTAAAGCCCAAAGCGTAGTTTTATACCTTCACCCTATTTTGTGTTTGGTTTCGTCCACTTGAGCTAAGCGCATATGTCGTAGACGAACAGTATATTGTCAATACTAGCCACGCTCTAAAAATTTTAATTTTCTGCGTTATTTAACCTCAAAAGAATGGTTAAAGTTTTACTTACAGTTAATTTTTTAGACAATGAACTGTAAATCAAACTTTCATAAATGGTGTTATGTCTAACTAACAAAGTATTAAGTTATCAGATTATTCAAACTGGCATTTTGAACGTGTTGTATATAATTTCTTTGAATTATATAGTAATAAAAGCAGTATAAATATTTAGAATGTCACATTGTGTATCATGGAAAGTAACCAGATATCCCCAGTGATGATGATGCATCCGATAGAAACTTTTCATAATACATCTTAATCAGCAAATAGAAAAACCCGTTTGAGATCTAAAAGTTCAGAAACCGTATTGCATTTAATTGAAGATATTCTGCTTTATGAAATAGCATAGTTTATTGGTGCAATTGTACTGATGCAGTAATCTGTACAATCCATACATGTACTTCGAAAGCATAATGACACAGTTGCAAATGAACTTGTGATTGTACAAACAGACTGTAAAGTAGTAGGCCTAATTTATATATATATATATATATATAGTGAAACCCCGATTTTACGTCCCCCGAATCTACGTTTTTCCCGCATTTTACGTTTTTTTCATCAGGTCCCAATTTTTCCTTATACCATTACATGTTAATTTAACCCGGATTGTAAGTTTGTTATTTATGGACTTTCCCGCATTTTACGTTTTTCCCTGGACTGGAAAGTAAAAAAAAATTAAAATTTGCAATAATTTACAAAAAAATTTGCAAAAAAAAACAATACTACAATTTTTTCCTTTTGTGCTTTTTTAGAGCTAATCTACGTTGTTGAAAGTTAATCATGAAAACAGAAACGCATTCCACAGACTCCTGTCTTCTGAAACTGGTTTCTTCTCATTGTTCATGGTTTGGTTTCCACCCCCCCCCCCCTTCCTTTGTTGAACACCCGCTGTCGCGGACTGCTCCCTTCCCGGGGAAGAACACTCCAGTTAACCAATCAGATAGGGTGGCTCCTTTTCTTTCGCCGGGGAGGGGGGGGGGCAGGCCTTACCCTTCTCCACGTTTTCAGATAAGCCTTTCAGTTGCTGTTTAGCACGCGGTAGTCGCATTTCTAACCTTTTTGTGCCAAAATGACGAGTAAAAAACGCAATAACTTTTCTGTTGCTGAGAAAGCCGAAATTGTTAAACAATGTGATGAATTTCACGGAACCAAATTAGCGTTCGCCCAATCGCAAGGAATTCCCGTGACAACCCTGCAATCCATACTACAGAAAAAAGAATGCATTGAAAAAAACATCGAGAAAGTAGGTGAAAAAAATTCCAAGAAACGGAAAACATTGAAAAAATCGCCGTACGACGAGCTGGAAGGTATCTTAGTAAAGTGGTTGAAAGAAGCTCGTGCCGCGAATGTACTTATAAATGGCACGATAATAAGAGAAAAAGCTGTAGAAATCGCCGATAGGCTTGGTGGTTTGAAAGACTTCACAGCTTCAAATGGCTGGATTGACAGAATGAAAAAAAGACATAATCTTGTGTATAGATCGCTTTCGGGAGAATCATCAAGTGTAGATGAAGCTACAATAGAAGAATGGAAGTAAAATCTACCAAATTTGATCAAATGATACAAGCCAAAGGACGTATTCAATGCGGACGAGACCGGACTTTTCTTTAACCTCCTACCGGATAAAAGTTACGTTGCTAAAGGAGACTCCTGCCAAGGAGGGAAGATGTCTAAATTGTAATTGCTGTAATTCTGATGGAAGTGAGAAGCTGACGCCTCTTGTTGTTGGAAAGTCGCGCAAACCACGATGCTTCAAAAACGTTAGAAGTTTTCCGACAAAGTACGAAGCAAACAAAAAAGCGTGAATAACCCAAGCTCTTTTCGAAAACTTTTTGCGCAAACTAAGCAAACAAATGAAGTTGCAAAATCGTAAAATAATTTTGTTCATTGATCAATGCACTGCACATCCGGATTTGCAGCTGTCTAATGTGCGTGTCGTATTTTTTCCTGCAAATTGTACACGCAAATTGCAGCCTTGTGATCTCGGCATTATTTGATCTTTCAAGGTTTATTACAGAAAGCAACTTGTCCGGAAAGCTGTAGCTGAACTAGAAAATGGAAACCTAAATGACGCCTGCAAACTAAAGTTAAGTGTTCTAGGGGCTATGCATTTTATTTCTGCGTCGTGGAGAAACGTTACACAACAGTGCATTTCCCATTGCTTTGAAGAAAGCGGAATCGTAGCGTCTAATGAACCGGGAACAGATGAAGAATCAGCTGCGGTGAACTCGGAGGAGGACAACGAAACACTTATCTATGACTTCGGCGATTACATCCCGGAAAACTTAGAAACATGCGAAGCTGAAAGAGCTACTGCTCAATCCGTAGACGACCTTATGGACTTTTCGTCCGCCGATGAATATGAACAAGAACAACCGGAAGCACAGCCCGTCCCTTCTTTCAGTATTGCATTGAAGAGCTTACAAATAGTGAAAGACTATTTTCTTTCTTATAAAGACCAGGAAAAAAACTTGCAAAGTATTTCAATCCTAGAAGATGCTGCATTTACTTTGAACTCAATGACTAAAAAACAATGCACTATTACGGACTATTTTCAACCTAAACGCCAGGATTCGTAACTAAATGTGTTAAAATGATCTTAAAATGGTATGTATAATGATGTTTTTTTCGTAAAATATACATATTATACCTTTTGAAAGAGTCATCTTTACTACCTTTAGTTCTTTTCTATTTGATTTTTGCATTCTATGTATTTCCCGTATTTTACGTTTTTTTTCACCCAGTCCCTTGAGAAACGTAAAATTGGGGTTTCACTGTATATATATATATATATATATATATATATATATATATATATATATATATATATATAACATTGATATTAATGATTTATGTAAAGTCATACTAGATTTTTGTGAACAATTTACTCACAGAGGAATCT
>OX578133.1:90628500-90658500 GCA_951213105.1 Amaurobius ferox
TTTATGCAAATGCTTCGATGGCGACCGTTAATTACATGTATGGACGCCAACAGGTCGACTGTTGCTGATTCAGCTTCCATGGTAACAGGGCTTGCAACCATTTGTTTGTCGGCACGCTACGCTAAATGACGTCACGCCATACCTAAAAATTTCATAAGGAAAAGCAAAAACAAAGAAAAAGAACAACAGAAACTCTCATCCGTGTAAATCCGAAATCTGTTTCCATTTCATAAATCAGTTTATGGCAGTCAATCATAGCCTTCAGTTCATTTTTGTCGTACGATCAATCGTTTTGAAATCTATTTTCCTTCTTACTGCTTGATAGCAGATGGTAACAATCAAAAATTTCTTTCCGGAGAATTTATATTTATTTCATATTGAGGAACGGATACATCGTATTTAGAATTGTGGAGGTCTTGCGACTCATCGAACTTAAATTTATGCATTATTATTTCGGAACTCGTATGCTTTTATTTTCTGTACAACTCTAACTTCAAACGGCCAGTTATTTTATTATCCAGTTTTTACTTTTCAGTTTATTTTTTTAATTGTTCAGTACTCTTCGGAGCGCATGATTAAAGTTTATACATGCTATGACGTTTTATCTAAAAGTGCACTGCAGAAAAGATGCGAGTCTAGGCTTTCTGAAGCGATAACTTAATATCAGTTCCTTTTGCATTCCATTAATGCATTCTGTGATGGCGTTTTATGGTATTTTTGGTTCATTGGTAATACTTTTCCAGTTTATTAGCTATACTGATATATACAAAACTGCTTAACTAGCATCTAGCTATTCAACAAAATAGGAAACGCCGCAGAAGGAGATTTCATAAATTTATTCAGCAAGGAACATGTAATTTAGATAAAACTAATTGCTAACCGGAGAAATCACGATGTTTTATACGGTCAAAAAAATAAAAATACTACACAAAGAATGGAAAGATATACGTCACCAAGCATCACTGAGACTGGGATGTTATTGAATGAAACGAACATCAATTCCCACAGATTCAAATATTCAAAAGAGGGTGCAGCTTTTTACATGAGATGAAATTAATTATTAATTATTTAATATAAATACAAAATATAAGTTAATTAAGTATATACAATAAAATAAAGTTTGGTCTTACTATACTGGACAAATAAGTTTTAACATGATATGTATTAGATCCATAGCAAGTGATCCATAAATAATCATCAAAATTAAGATTTTTATAAATTTTTATCACTTATTTTATGATTGGCAACACTGTCTTTCCACTACATGTGTCGTAAGAATTTGGAATATGTCCATCTTCGCACGTGTAAGTATGTTATGTTTGTTTTTACATATTTCTCTTACATTCTCCGATTTATAGTAATTAGAAGTGTATAATGGCCTTTTTTTCAAAGAAACAAGGCCGTTAAATGAAAAGTACTATTTGAAGGTAATGTTTTGTATACACTACCTTGCGATTTTACAAATTCAGTGCCTGCTTTCCATTGTTATTCATTATCTTTAAATAAGTAGTTTTAAGTCATACAGAATGTATTTAGTTTTTCATTTGTATGACTTGCATTTGATTGAATTTCATCTAGTAATGAATGGGATTTTTTTGTTTGTTTTCAGTGTTTTACTATGTCTCTTATACACTGACTTCCAAAAGTTAAGCCCGCAATGCAAATTTTCATTTTCCGAAAGCACATTTGAATTTGAGTGGCTGAAAATCGCTGCGGATGTAGATAGCAGTATGCAAATATTGTTTGTTACAGACAATCGCGATTGACTGTCCTGATATATGCTAATTAGGCAGTTGTTGAAGACGCAAGCACTCTGAAGGGTTTGAGAAGGTGCATTTAAACGCTGATACAAAGTGTTTATAACTTTTATAGAATTATTTTTGATGATATTAGTGTTTATATAGCTGAAAGAAGACGAATGGCAGATAGTGAGCGCTGGCGTGGTGTTGTACGCATTGAAGCAGGACAGTCAATCAAAGATGTCGCTATTTTCTTTGGCGTTGATCATTGGTTATATTCTCGACTACAGAAACAATTCCAAACAAGTCAAACAGTTGTCAGGATACCTGTGCTTGGTCGTCTAACGTTTACCACCCCCTCTGATGATCGACATATTGCTATGGTAGCCAAGCGGAAACGACGAGCGACCTCCACAACAGTTACATCCATGGTTGCAGCGGCACTTTGTAAGACAATATCTGCCAATACTGTGCGCCGAAGGCTCCACGTGAAGGGACTGTATGCCCGAGTACTACGTTTTAGTGATCCACTAACCATCCAAGCCAGAGGGGTAAAATTAAAGTGGTGTCGTCAACATGTCAATTGAACTGTCTCAGATTGGTGCAACGTCCTGTTCACAGACGAATCAGATGATAAGCATGTAAGGGTCTAGAGAAAATGAGGCACACGCAATCAAACCAAGAACATCATCGCACATCACGCATTCAGTGGTGGCAACGTCATGGTGTGGGTTGGAATTTCAATGAGATATCGCACAAAGCTTCACATCTTTAAAGACGGTTCTGTGACGACTGCACTGTATCGGGATGATGTCCTAGACCCCATTGCGAGACTCTACTCTCAAGCAGTTGGCCCTGATTTTTTCCTTATGGACGATCATGCCCGTCCCCATCGAGCTAACATCGTTGACGAATACCTGGAAAGTGATGGAATTTCTCGTATGGAGTGGCCGGCGTATTTCCCTGACCTTAATCCCATTGAACACCTTCGGGATGCCCTCGGGCGTGCTGTCTCTGCAAGTTTGCCTCCTTCAGCCAGTCTCAGAGTGTTGGAAACAGCTCTATTGGAGAAATGGCCATTGCTCACATCTGCGATTTTTGATTACCTCATTGAAAGCATGGACAATCTTTGTGAAGTTTGTGTGAAGTTCCGGGGTAGTCACATACCATATTAATGTAAGATTTGTCTGATTTGTTTGCATTTAAACATCTTTCTGTTAATGATCCAAATGTGACGTCAGCATATAACTTACGAAAAGAAAATATTTTTGTCATCTTTGTACATAATTTCTTGTTTTCTTTAATGCATAAAAATATTTGCTAACTTCATGTACAATTTTGAGTTAATCAAAGCTTTGCTTTTCTATTGTTGATTTCACCGTCCGTGCTTAACTTTTGGAAGTCAGTGTATTTCTGCTCTATTTTATATCTGCTTCATTTAGTTAACTTACTAATTTCATCTTCTTTCATTTGCTGCAAATAGCGCAATAAATAGATAAGAATAAAAAACTTCATTAAAATCATATGTATATTATATTTAAATTCTTAGATTATATTTAAAAAGCTTGTTTATATATGTAAATATATATATATATATATATTAGTTTGAAAATCCAATGATAGAATAGAGAGAAGTTACAACTCAAAAATCCTAACTTATAAAATACCTATAAATAATAAAAAGAAGTATTAAATAGAGAATCATCAATCAAATGGAAAAATATGAAAATTTAATTTATATATATATATATATATATATATATATATATATATATATATATATATATATATATATATATATATATATATATATATATATATATATATATATATATATATATATATATATATATATATATATATATATAACTCATGAGCATTTTAAACATTTATTTCATGATTTGCTTATTTCACGTACAAATTTCTTAAATTACCACCCTCTCCATTCACCAAATCCACATACTAAAATAGCTTGCTGTGTAATTTCTTTTAAACACCCTATTCTTAATTCTCTTAACTTCAATAATTTGTTTGCAAAACATCAGCACTTGTTACCAGTAAAAGAAATCAAAATACAAAAATCATTCAAATATAATTTACCAATCGGTAGAACTATTTACAATTACAATGAAGTTTCCAAGACATTAAACTCCGATGATGTGTATGCAGCAATAAAAATCTTGCAGCTTATGTCAACTCCTCTCATGGACACATTATTACTGGGGATCTCAGTATAGTTCAGGATGATATACTTAGGGATATTATGAATAAAGGGTCTAAATTTCGCATTCCATTCTGCCATCACCCTAAACAACTTCTTCAGTCTTATCTTTTGATTTTGATAAATTCATATATCAACTTTCTTGTTCACAGTCCATTCCTATTGAAGCATTCCATCTATGGAAGTATACTATCTTACATCTACTTAAAAATGTTATTATAAACATTAAATTGACGAATCCTAGGTATCCTTATAAACAACTCCTATCTGCTATTAAAGAACTACAACATTTTGTCATAACTTATGTAGATAAAGCTTCTAATAATTATGCCATCATTTGTAAAAAATATTAAGTTTCTCTGTTACAGAATTACTTAAAAAGTAATCACATGTTTAAACCCATTAATAATCAGTCTATCAAAATCAAAACTAAAATGCTAAAATTATATACACAATTATATATTAATTGTAAGTTTTTTAAATTTCCTTATGTTACTTTGGTTCCTAAATTCCATAAATCACCTCTCAGTTTTAGAACGGTCACTTGTGGACATAATACCTTTACCACTACAGCTAGTAAGTTTTTGCTTAATTGTTTAAATAGAATTAACGAATCTCTTAAATTTAGGAATTCAGGATATTTCATTTTAAACAATAGTTTTGATTTAGTAAATCACCTTAGCAAGCTTCCACACTTTCTTGGTTTCCATACCTTTGATTTTAAAGACCTATTTAATAATATTGCCATTAAAGATTTATATAAAGTTATTATCTCTCTTTATCATGACTATCTATCTTCCAATAATGTTGCATTTAATGTCAAAAACTTTCCTATGCTCTTGCACTTTGTGTTATACAACAATTATATTATCTAAGGTGATAGCATTTATTTACAAACATCTGGTGTACCACAAGGTGGCTGTAGTAGTAGTATACTCGCTAACTTATATCTTTATTATTATGAATGTTATTTTAAATCTAATTCATATATTATATATAGATATGTTGACGACTTAATTTGTATTATCATTGATGATTCCGAACCAATTAATATTGCTTTTTACCCATCTAACCTAGAATTAATTCCTAATGAGCCTAGCGTTAGTCCACCTGTAAACTTTTTAGACCTAAATATAGATACCCTCCATAATCATGTAATCACCAATCTATATGATAAAAAACATTCTTACAACTTCACTATCATAAAGCTGCTATCATACCAATCTTGTAATTCTATTCAATTGTTTAGAAACATCATTTTAAACCAGCTATTTCGAATACATGGACTTTCTGATCCTCGGTTTCACTTTCTCCACATCAATAATCTTAAACGCATTTGTCAAAATTATCAATATCCGGAAGTATTTGTAAATAATATTATTAATAATTTCAAATATACCACGTAATATTTTTCCACATGCATTATTTATCTTTGATTGGATAACTCATTTTTGAGAATTCACCCATTCTTATCACCTAACTTACCACTTGGCCTGAGTCTATTACTGTTTACTATTTTCGAATGACTATTTTCCTCTTGTCCTGAGTCCTATACTGATTACTATTTTTGAAAGTCTCCATACATATTATGTATCGTTCAAATGTATTCATTCCGGTGCCCATTCGCATTGACAAAGTGAGGTGAAATGGTCAGTCGCTTCTTCCACTTACACGTGGTAACTATGATTCTGAGTTCATATTTCTGTTCGAGGAGGTATTAATTTTCTGATTTGTAATTCAATTGATTTATTTTTCTCCTTCCACTAGCCAGTAGACAGCTCCAATGGTGTCTATAGTTAAATACTATCGCCATTGTCAGAAACTGGCTATTCTATCGGTTTTAATTCGAATTGTATGGCTGTCCTGATGAGAATACAATTTCGAACTAACCGCCATTTTTTGTGTAGTTTCAATTGATTGTTCTCTATGCCTTTATCTTTTATCTTGAGCTAATTATTATTGCCTTTTCTCATTTTTGCCTTGTTTTCTTTTTATTTTTATTTATATTTATATACTTTTAATTGTGAATTTTGTATCCTATTATTCTTCTCATCCCCCTTTCCATTGTAGTGATATGTTACCTTCTATTTTTATCCTTAGTCTTGGTCTATAGTTACTCATTTGTAACAGATATGCTAGAGATGGGTTTTTTTGTTCATACAGAAGTTTATGCATAATTTACGATTAAAATCTTTCATTTTATATATATATATATATATATATATATATATATATATATATATATATATATAATTAACAACAATATTATTAAGAGAAAGAACACATAGCTTATCCCCAAAATACCAATAAATTAAAGTAGAACATGAAACAGCACGAGAAATATATTGAAAGAATACAAGGAGAAAACGTAAAAACATAGGTTCTATACAAAACTGTTTCTCATTAGAGACTGGAACAATTCACATACAACCAAAATACTTTATTAATTACAACTCTATACGTATAGAGAAGTATGGAGTCCAAACACTGTATTGGATTGGAAAATAAGAAAGCAAATTAAACAAAGGAAGCAACATCTTACCTGTAGCAATTAGAATACCACAATATCCAAAACTCTATGAAGTTTAAAAGCAAATAAATTTATAGTGGCGCCACATGTGACTGGATTTTCCACCTAACTACTAACAGTTTAGCTCATTACAATTATATAATGGAATGTAGTATTTGGTCTTTAATACATTTGAACAAATTAAAAATTAAAACATAATTTAAAAGTATCTTTAAGTATCAGCTTTAAAAAGGAAAATATACACTGATTAAATTAAAAAAGAAATTCAAATTCGAAAGAATTTAGGAAGGTTGGAACATATGTTGAAACAGAATGGTCGCTCCATCTAACTAGAAAATCTCAAAAGAAAATTTTAAGATTGTTTTAAAAATAATATCAATGTTTAAAATAGAGATTTATAATTTTCAGGAAAGAATGCCCCAGCAATAAGTACGGTTGCATGTATTTTCATCCAACTGCACATCAACATTTTAATTTTAATTTTTTTAAATTTTAACTTATAATTTTGCAGAATTGTGTAACTATAATTGTTTAAAAATGGAGCGAGTTAGATTTATACTATATTATACTATTGTTATACAGTTATCAAATGCAATACAAAAATACTGAAGAATTGTTCAAATTAAAAAGAAAAATGGTTATATAAAAAAAAATTAAAAGTGCAGATCGAATAGCGCAGCAAAATTTTTACGTCACGGATATTCATTATTTCAAAGCGTTAATTATTCATTGTTATCAATGCTTACTAATAAGCATTTGTCTTCGGCTTAAAGCTTCTAACCAGTAAAGTTTATAATTACCACTTTACATAGTGCCATCCCTACAATGTAATAAACAGAATGGGATTTAAACACACATCATTCTTCCATGTGTTCTTTCCCTGGCCCAGATCCACAAGTTTGAATATTGAGTTTGGAGCAGGTTGTAGCCGGCTTTGAATCTATAGTACTATTACAGAGCACGGTTTACACTTGCATATTACTGGAACCTTTTAGAAATTCACTTTAAAATGTATATTTTGGTCACAGTAACTATTATGTGAATAAAAATGAAAGGGTGCAAAAAAGATTCAAACCATCCAAATCTGAGACCTGCAAATCATACATTCTGAGATTAAAACACAAGTTCATCATTCAATAAAAAAATGTTTCATCCTACAAGACTGGATAAATATTTATTTTTCAGGTACCTGTATTACAGATATTGAATAAGGATCTTTTAAATTATAATACCCATACTTATGTATGCAGCAAATTATTTTGTAATCAACTATCAATCAATTTTGAAAAAAAAAAGAATCCCTAAAGTAAATATATAACAAATGGATTCTATGTTTCAAAACTTTTAAACATATAATTAGCTTCTTTCGAATGAAAAATGGGTTTCTTATGTGCTTGTGCTTTTTATGCTTGAGAATAACTCTTTGATTTTGGAAGGCATCCAAGAGGTGAAAATCAGATGAAAACGCCCCACTAAGCTGCAAACCTTTTTGGTTGATTTACTTTCCATTCTTATTATAATGTAGAGAACTCTCTTAGATAATTTAATTCTTTCAAATGCAATGAAATTTTGCCTATCCAAATTCCACCTGAGAAGCTTCTAAATGTAATACATCATAAAAAGGAACCTTTGAGATTCATGTCTAATCTCATATTTTCTGCATTCCTTTCATGATATAATAGTGATTAAATCTAAACGTTCCTCCCGCCGCGTATGAATAATGCAGATATAGGAGGAATCGTAAGCTCTAGCTCTGTTATATCTCCAAGCAATTCATCACAAATCTTGTCAACCACAGACTAGAGCCAATTCATTTTTATGGGCGGGGTTCTTGGCCAAGGACTAGCCAGAATCTTCGTGCAAAACTCTCATAGTATTGATCACAATTCTCAGACCTTTTCATTCTTTGCACTGTTCTGTATGCATATATCTGAACAGCGCGTAAGAGTAAATTGACGTCAACTATTGTTGAAAAGTGTCGTATAACAGGGAGCTTTGATTTAAACTCGTGTGCTTTGGGATTACAGCGAAATATGCAATGAAAAGAATTAGTTAAGCATTGTTATGCATTAAACCAAAATGTAAAATAAACTAGAGCAAACAAAATAATTCTTATAGATGCTTTCTTTGAAAGATTTATCAAATCCTTTTCGTGCTTAAAAACCGTTAAATCACTTATAGTAGGGAAATATTTTATGAAGTGGTGGAATTAAATTATCGTGGGCAGTAAAAGCAGTTATCCATGGATCACTATTATATTATGAAAGAAATGCAGAAAATATGAGATTAGACATGAATATTTATAGTCAGGATTTCAGAAAAAGTAAGGATCAATGATCAAATGCGCAATGTTTGAAGTGTTATGTATTGTTTAGGCAATCTGGACTAGATAGAAATAAAAAACAGTGAAATTTGATGTATTTGTAAGTTTTAACTGCCTTATATAAGGTAAAGTTCATACTCTGTGTCACTAAAGACAATTTATAAGTAATTCAATATCTAATTATAATTTGAGGTATAACGAAGACCTTGAAGAAATGAAAAATGACACTTATGTTAAAAATTGCTGTCATTCAGATTTTTAAAAATATTTTGGCTCGGGTTTAGAGCATTTGCTCATTGCTATCAATATCAACGCTAAAAATATAATAACTTACAGTGATATATTGAGGTATCACGAGGAGACAGAAAATCAGGACTTTCTTGAAAAATATGCAAAGCAGTTAATTGCAAAGTAGTTAATTTTTTACATAATTAAAGCGGAATGCTAATGAAAATTTATGATTTGATTAACAAAGTAGAAGAACAGATAATTTTTTTTTCTATCAAACTACTTGAAAATATTATAAACAGTATTTTTGAACTTTTGGATCGTGATTTCGGTTGGGATTAAATGTATATATCCCTATTATTTTCTTAAACAGTCGTAGATGATTCTGTTACTAAACGAACCAACCTTTTATTATTTTGACAGTAACATGACATGTTTTGTATACTTGATTGCAATCTTCATTAATATGTCTCATAAACTCGTCTAGGTTAATCTATTTTGTTAAAGGAGTTTGGATATTATAGCGTAATTCTCGTGTATTAGGCTATAATAATCTCGTAATTCTCGTGTTTCATAATATTCTTTGGAATCAAAATTCAACTGACGTATCGACTGCCTTAGGTTTGTCTCTGCTGATTCTTGACTTTTAACCAGATATAACAGCTGCAATGATTTTATATAAACACTTTTTGTAATTTAATTTTTCTTTCAGATCAATTTTCCGACAGTATATTACACTTAATATTTTTGGACTGTAAAACACAATTTTTAAGAGCCCTACCAATTGTTTTGGAGAAAGTGCTAAGACCATAGGTTACACCGTCGAGGTTGATTAACAAGTATCTCTGTGGAAGTTCATTTGTGTGGAAGAGTCACACAAACCAAATAAGCTTGTTATAATGTACTTCTAATAGGTGAATCACACGACTTTACAAACCAGTATTTAGATTAGTTCCATCGCACCATACCGTAATCAAATCATCTGCTGTAAAATCATCTAAAGACAAAAAGTTTAATATGATGTTTTTAATACTCAAAAAAAGTTTGAGATAAAGATGTGATACGGCCCAAGTATTGAGAATTTGAATCTTTGAGAAAAAGTGCATGTTCTTCTGCGATAACGATGGGTGGATTTTTCCATATTTTAGAATTATCTTTCTGGTTTTGCCCTTTCTCTCATCAAAATATATTGGTTGCTGCATTATTGTATTTTCCTATACATTGAATTAGTGAAATTTCGTCGAATAGCTGAGTTAGAGTGGATGCATACTTTTCCCAGACATACACATAGACAAACACACAGACCGCACACTAAAATAAGAATTTTTGTGTTTTAGGGGTCCCGAAACCTGCAGATCCATCGAAAACTCAAATTTCCATTTTAGGCACTATTCTAATACTTTCCCTATACATTACCATGCATCGTACATTAAATAAAAGGACTTTTCATCCATAAGGGGCCAATAGCTCTATTTCTACAATGATATATTTACGCTGGAATTTGGATGATGCAAACTTTACTTGAATCAAAGTAATACTACTTTGCATCTAGCTCCATTTCAAACAAACACTGTTTAATCTCGCGCCAAAAGACTAGTGAGCGGGAATGAATCCGGACGCTGGATGAAACGTATATGTAAAGCGAAATGACTCCCACGAGACGAGATGTAATTCCAGGAACCTTCACCGTTTTGTCTGGAGCAGTCTCTGACTGCTTAACACGAGCGTCTCGATCCGGGTGCAGCTGATCCATAACAGACCTCATTAGCTTCATCTTCGAGTCGGTCTCGGACAAAAATTAATCGTGTCAAGCATTCTGTGTGAGGCCAGTTTTAATGTACATGCACAGATAAGGTGCGATCTCGTCAAAAAATATAACATGTTGGAATGTAATTACTTATTTTAAGGAACGGATTTATACAATGACATTTCAATAAAGTAAACAGGTGTTTCTACAAAAATTGTAGTATTTACGTTCCTTGCTGCTACTTCCCCTACAATGCATGGGCATGTATAGAGAAATTATGAGAATTGCGTCGAAAATCGCAATTCCAGTTTTCGACAGATCTTCCCATTTCGAGCACGCCTGAACTCAAAAATATATTTTTAGCTTAGCGTCTATGCGTGTGTTTGTCTGTGTGTTTCTTCTAAAGTTGGTTGACTTCCTTATTTTTTACTGTATGTTGTAGTTATACAAAAATTTATTAAAACATTTTTTAAACAATGTCTGAGCATATTTTGAAAGAAAATTTGTGTTCACTTGCAGACAGTAGTAAAATAATTTCCTGCTTTAAATGTACTGGCTGTTTTTTACTATTTATTTTCTATTGAGCCAGGCTTATTTAGCATCCGAAACGGTTGATACCTTTCCTTATTTATTGTTTACTAGCAGTATACAAGTTCATCGTACGGAATATAATATAAAGAAACTTAAAATTCAAAACCATGTGCAAATTCCTATAGGATAATAAATTACATTGTTAATCAAAATATTCTATTAAAATATTTAATTTAATGCTTCTAAGAAGCAGTTTAAGAATCTATGATCTCTCTATATAAAATTATCTTCACGGGTAGATCTGAAGAACAAAACACCTTGGTCAGGTTTGTAAAGACATTTACAGAAAATATGAAATTGAGCCAATATATGCAAAATAAAAGCGCTCCGAGGGTTGGTGAACATCAGTGAGCTGGGGGCTATAGATTTTACTTAGTATAGCTACGCAAAAGGAAGTTTTTGCTATCCAGCATGTCACGTGATCAAATACTTGCAGTATTAAAGTGTTTGTTAGATTCAATGCTGTAGGGAGTGGACCTTGGTCATCACTACTCAATGTCAACTGTACTTATTATCTTTACCACCCTCTGATAGCCGGAGCTTCTCGGAAGCAGGAGCTCTGGCTTGGTAGAGTGGATTTTAGTTCATGTGACGAGGTCACTATATTGGATAGTTTTGCGTCATTGCTGTAACAGCTCAAGCTCCTCCCAATAGCGAGTCTAATATATAAGGTCTATGCTGAGAGCAAGAAAGGTGGTGGTGGTCAAAGAGATAAAATCACTGATTGCTTCTCGAAGGTGGTGGTGGTGGTGGTGTGTGTGTGTGTGTGGGGGGGGTGCTCAAGCTTCTACGCGATCAGGGTAAAAGTGCTTGCGAAATGAACTCCGCCTATTAATGAAGAGTAGCGAACAAAGGGCGGCTCCCTCGAGCGCCGTGATTGTCAGTCGTTAGCGAGTATGGCTCACGAGACAGGTAGTGAGCACCGGCGAAGCGAGTTACGAGGGTTTGCTGGCGTAACGAGCAGAGGAACCTCCTTAGTTTATTAAATGGTAATATGCTTGCATTTTCTATGATAGTGCGAATATTTAATTCCCATATACTTTCTTCTATCAAATAAAAGCATATAATTTAAATCAACTACCAAATTGTGTTCAACTCTTAATAGTATTTTAGCGTACACATTTCATTGACATATGATTGAAATTGTTTTTTTCAAATTTTAAGGTAATGAAATAGCAAGAAATAGATTAAAACTGTGATAGATAATAAAACAATTAACATATAATACAATATTTGACTCTCTTTTATGTGAAATTATTCTCTTACGGTTTCAGAAACTTTGAAATCCCTTAAGGATGTCCACTAATAGCTTGAAAGCGTAGCTTTGAAGTTATCAATAGCTTTAGCAAGGTAAATAAGAATACACAACAAGAAATATCAAACATGCATAAAGCATTGATTATGAAACACGTTCCAACTTCAATGCAATTTTATTTAAACATTTATAAAATACGATACATTCTTCGGTGATATTTTTAAAATTATTACAATACTATATTAATGTATTATATTTGAAAACTTAAAACTTCATCGAAGAAAAATGAACTTCATTCAAATGACGGCATTGAAATATAAATTGCCTAGTATAAACATCTCTAAAATGCCATACATTCCCCGATAACATATTTTAAATTATCATAATACTACAATAATTTATTATATTTGAAAAATTCATCGAAAACAAATAAACTTTTTCAAATGACGTCATCGGAATATAAATCGGCTGGCTCTTTAAATAAAAGCAGCAGCAGCATTTCATTCATAAACATTTTCTCATTCATTTCATTCATCACAATACTATAATAATTAATTTTATTTAAAACTTAAAACGGTGGAGGTACAAGTAATTTAACTATATGCTCAAAACTTCATCAAAAAATCGTTTGCTTCTCTGTAAAATCAATCATGGTTTCATTCATATCAGCTATATTGCAGACTCCATGGGCTAAATAGTTTTGCGTTAAAGAAATGCAGCAATTCTTATACAACTCATTCTACATCTTTTGATATTTACATCCTCTATAAGTGAAAAGTAGGCTTCGTTGTAGAAATAATCAAAGTTGGATGATCATTTAAACTCAACTATATTGTAATGGCGTTGTTTCAGGATGTAGATGCACAGAATTTAAGCAAAAATAAAGCGGTTTTAAGGGCGGATACAACACTAAATATGAATAAAAAAGAACTTTAAAAATCACGATTTTGACACAAGATGGATGCAATATTTTATTTTGAAGTGGGTCACATGATCTTTTCATATAATGATCACGTGAACTCTGAATATAAAAAATGTAATTATTATTTTTAATTTTTATTTAAAAATTTACTGAATATATTTTGCTGATTTTTTTCTATATATTTTATGGGATAATTCGAATATTTCCTTAACTCTTAAACTTTCGAAGCAATTTGTGAATTTTAAATCCGCTTAGAAAATGTTTGAAAAATTAGGTCCCATAGGGTTCAATCTATTTCACTTTTCCAACCAGGGTTCAATCCAAAACTAATTGGGTGATATCATTCATTTATATTCCCATAGGTCCCACAGACGTCTGAACAACTTACTAAAATTTCATTTCGATAAAGTCTTTTTACGGCAGTTATCATGGTAACGGACAGACAGACAGAATGAATGAACAAAGTCATAAACACTTTACAACTATGTTGTACAGTGTTAATAAATGAAAGTGCTGTTGTAAGCATTCACTTTTCTAGTAATTTTTATGGTTATTATGCTTTCATCGTACTTCACTCTTTTTTAGTAACTATTTTCACAATTTTGCTATCTTTCTCTTTGTCCGTGTCTTCCTCCCTCTAATTTCTCACTATTCCTTATTGTTTTAGTAATTAAAAAGTTTTATATATTTTTTCACTCAGTTTTATTTTAAATGCGGCATTGCAGTTCAGTTTCCTTCACTTGGCGTACTGTGTGAGCTTAAGTGAGGTCATCTTCTCGACCTGCATTGATATGCTTATAATTGGGGTTTCAATTTAACGTATGTTACATCCGAAAGTGAGTTCTTGCTTTGGGTGATCCAGATCTATATAATAAATTGTTTATTTGCCTGCAGTTATTTCTTAGCGTTTGTTAAGTAATCAGAATGATTCTGAATTGAGAACGTGGGTCAAAAATGTCGTCAAAGCAACTGTAGTCACCATATTGATTATGCTTGCTTTATTCAAGAAAGTTATAAATAAAAATTAACTTAATCAAATGTACTTGTATTTATTGACTGATTTTGTTAAGTATCTAATTAAAATTTGAAAGATTTCGCAATACACAAAATACGAAAATATTATGAAAAATATTCATATATAAGTGAAGTGTATAACTGCACCAGACATAAAAAACCACATAATCCAAGTATTAAATTGTGAGTGGATTTCTACAGAATATATGCTATCAGAAAACAATGTGAATATTGGAAAGATGCTACGATGGAAAAAATTTCTGTAATTAAGATTTTATACTATTTCTGTTTTTTTTAAATTTGTTAAAGCAACTTCAAATGTTAACAATTAAAAAGCAAAACAATAAATAATTCAATTTAAACAAAATTTCACATTTATTTACTCCATTAAGCAGCAATGCATTTATGGAGAAAAGACAAGGGGCTTAAATAAAAAGTGAAACATTCTTTGATGATAAAATTACCGTTTATCGTGACAACTGAATGAACTAATACATTTTTAATGCCTGATTACGTTATCTTCCAGTTTAAGCCCATTAGAATTGAATTTGCTTTACCAGTTCTTATAAATATTTGACACCATTGTTATTTTGGAATGAATTTTCTTTATAACGATAAGATGATAAGTAATTTTAACATTTCATTGTAATTTATGTCACATGTTGCAGGATTATATTACTGTTTTTATACATATACTGTTTTAGAATTCAAAGTATGGTCGTATTTCAAAATGCATTAGATAAAACAGATAATTTTCTGACATGAATAGCTGTTTAATTAAAATTTCCATTTTAAATGTTTTCCATTTTTAATTATTACATATGCTAGTGTAGTGCAGAAAATTATATTCAAACTTTTTGTTATATTTTACTTTCTTTCCATCCTTTTCGCATCGAAAATAATATTCAACGGAATTAAAAATCTAAATATTTTCATAGGTGCTAATTAAAAGGTAACATATTTGAGGTTCTAATTAGTACGTTTGTCATCACGTGTACAATCAATGTATTGTCTATTTCTCTACAATTCCAAACTTCACGTGATCACTCTTAGTCCCTTTGTTTAACATATTTGACGGGCCAGTTTTCGGCTTCCAGAGCAAGTTAAAATCTGAAACTCGCACACAGTTTGATTTTGTGGAACATTTTCATCTATGAAGTATTCACTTCCTTACGTTAAGTTCCATGTCATTGAGTTTTTACGGCACTTGACGTCATTTACTTACGTCGTCTTTTAAGTGCTCTTCCTCGGCTCACAAACACATAAAAAGATGAGACTCAGGATACAGTTTCTTATCGCGTAAAAGGTTCATCTGACATTTTCACGTCATCATGTTATATATTTACGTCGTTTACGTACATCATATTTGACGGAAATGCTCTAATGAGAATTAACACATCAGACTGCTGTGCGCCCAAATACAATTAAACTATCCCGGCATGATGAGTCAAGTCTGAACCAGAACAATGAGAACCAACCAGACTAAAAATAAGTCAAAACGAGAGCACCAAAAACTAACAATTGGAACAAAGAAAATGGACAGAATTACAGGACACTCCGCTAGATCGAGGGCCAAAATTGACTAATTCGGACAATGTATTAACTGAATTGCTAGAATTTTTTGCATATGGAAGGCTACCAAGAAGTCAAGATCACAGATTGACGTGCATTTTCCTTCCTGAAGAAAACTCAAAACTGTGGTAAAATTTATACCAATGTTGAGGAATTAAATATTTATTAAATTTTTGTTTATGACAAAACACAGGAATTTAATAAATTTTCACATGCTCAATATTATTATAATTTTCACCACCATTTTGACTTTCTGCAATGTTGGAAAATGTAGATTTAATAACTGAAAGTAATTCTGAAAAAAAGCCTAAAAAAAGTTATCTACATTTCCTAATATTTAAAATCGTCCAACCTACTTCTACACCTTATTAGCCACACTGGCTATATATATATATATATATTTAAGAATTTCAATTTACTTGTATTATAAATACCAGAGATTGATCATTTACTGAAAATGGTCTGTAGAGCAAATGTGAAAATAAAATGGTCTGAAGTGAAAATTTGAAATCAAAATTGACTCTACGACAAGCATGAGAAAATTATAAATAGAACATTATAAATAAAACAGGTTCTAAATAGGTATGAAATACTACTCTTTCCCTGTTTCATATATAAGGAAAGCAAATGAAAAAACAATTACATGTGGTGACAGATTGGTGAATATATTCCCCTAACTACATCCTAAGATTAAAATATATGTTAAATGTTATACATCATATATGTAATACAGGTACTTAAGGTAATTGTATTACCAGAAATCAATCTCACACCAGTTTATTGTGAGACAGCTTTATATGTACGTTATTTGTGTCAGAAACGTCAGACAATGCCTTCAGTCTCCATGACGCCAGATTTTACAACACGCTAACCCAAAGGTCAGCAGAAACTAAAAATTTAGTGGCATCAAGACAGATGTGTCGAAGGACTCTAAGGATAATGTGAAGCAACGACATTGGATTGACCAATTGAGAAGTTGCTTGTACCTTCGCCCTGAAGGCTACCAATAAGAACCAAAAAGGTGTGAAAGCCCCAGGCCGTCCGGCTCGTCCAGAGGACTTAGAGCAGCGAGATGGACGACCGGAACCAAAAAGGTGTTTCGGACCTCAGATAAAAAGAGGCGGCAACCACGAGATGATATTACACAACTTCTGCGAGAATAATCAGTTTGAGTTGAGAGTAAGTAGTTATGAAACAAGTGATGAAGTAGTTAGAAAAGACCGCAGCAAGAGGCCAAAATGCCATGACGAGTTCCGAGTATTTCTACCAGCCCGCAGTAGAGAAGTGTTAAGCAAGTGTGGTAAATTGTTCCGTAGAGATTCCAAAAGAATGGCTAGATCAATTACAGTATAATTAGCTGTACGAGTTGGAGCCAAACACGTACAGTTACGGCAAGTACAATATGCTGATGTAAGAATTGCGGTCTATGGCCAAAGCCAAAAGTGAAGGTATGTTCCCATAAAATATTGTTGATGGTCTTAAATACATTTTAGACATTTTTAGCTAATGGTCTCACATTGTCTCTCTCCGGCGCGAATAAGAGGAATAATTGTTGTAATTGAGTAATTAAGTGATCTATGTTGTTAATAAATGATTTATTGTTAAAGTTAAAATGATGCAATTAATTTAGTAGAATGTTAACTAATATTCTTTTACAGAACTCACTCTACAGCTAAAATTGGAGGGTTATCAGCGGCACAACGCATAATTTAATATGTTCCACGAATACTATAATTTACGGCCATGTTCAGATAAATCATTTTAATATTATGCTTTTGCATAATTCTTGTAAAGCGGTAGTATTATATAATCAACGCAATTAAGAATAAATAAACTTTAATATTTTATTCTCAAAGGTGCGGTATTAATGGTAATCAACGCTTTAACCAATATTTAAGGTAGCTTGATAAATTGCTCTTTGTTTTTATGCACCACAGTACGAATCCCCTTATAAATATATATATATATATATAATATATATATATATATATATATATATATAATATATATATATATATATATATATATATATATATATACATATACATATATATATATACATATACATATATATATATATACACACATATATATATATACACACATATATATATATACACACATATATATATATATATATATACACACATATATATATATATATACACACACATATATATATATATATACACACACACATATATATATATACACACACACACATATATATATATACACACACACACATATATATATATATATATATATATATATATAGATATGCAAATATATATATATATCAGAAAAATGTAATAATAAAAATAATTAATTCAAGTAATCGTGAAATATTAACATCACAATAGAAGCAAAATCACGACTATAATGCCGATAATAGAAAACAAGAAAGATCAATCATGCTTAAAGCATTGATTATGAAACACTTTCCAACTTCAATGCAATTTTATTTAAACATGTCTAAAATGCAATACATTCCTCGGTAATATTTTAAAACTTATCACAATACTACATTAATTTATTATATTTGACACCTTAAACCTTCATCGAAAAAAATGAACTTCATTCAAATGACGGCATTAAAGTATAAATTGCCTGGTTTAAACATCTCTAAAATGTGATACATTCCTCGGTAATAATTTTAGAATTATCATAATACTACGATAATTTATTATATTTGAAAACTTCATCGAAAACAACTGAAATTGATTCAAATGACGTCATAAAAAAATAACACGCCTGGCTCTCTCTATAAAAGCAATATTTCATTCATAAATAATTCCCCCATTCATGTCATTCATCAGAATACTATAATAATTTATTTTATTTAAAAATTAAGACCATGGAGCTACAAATAAGTTAACTCTATGCTTAAAACTTCATCGAAAAATATCGTCCTTCTCTTTCTACAATCAATGAATACTTCATTCATATCAGCTAAGCAGACTCCATGGACTAAATGATTTTGTGTTAAAGAATTACAGCGATTCTAATACAACTCATTCTACATATTTTGCTGTTTACATTTTACATAGGTGAAAAATAGGCTTAATAGTAGAAATAATCATATTTGGATGAGCATTTAAACTGAAATAAATTGTCATTGCGTTGTTTCAGTATGTAGATGCACAGAATTTAGGCAGAAATAAAGTAGTTTTAGGATGGATACAACACTCAATATGAATTAAAAAGAACTTTAAAAATCACGATTTTGACACAAGATGGATGCCATATATCATTTTGAAGTGGGTCATGTGATCGTTTCATATCATGGACACGTGATCGCTTCATATAAAAGGTGTTATTATTTTAATTTTTATTTAAAAAACTACTGAATATATTTCGCTGAATTTTTTTTTATATATTTTATGGAACAATTTGAATACTGCCTAAAATTTTCGAAGCAATTTGTGAATTTTAAATCCGCTTAAATGCTTGAAAAATTAGGTCCCATAGGGTTCAATGTATTCCATTTTTTCAACCCGGGTTCAATCCAAAACTAATTGGGTGATATTATTCATTTATATTCCCATAGGTCCTATAGACCGTCTGAACAACATACTAAAATTTCATTTTGATTAAGCCATTTTTACGGCAGTTATCGTGCTAACGGACAGACAGACAGACAGACAGACAGAATGAAGAAAGTCATAAACACTTTTCAACTTTGTTGTAAAGTGTTAAAAACAGCACCGGCCCAAATTCGAAGATTAATCATAATTAAATTCAACTTCAGATATGAGTATTTAATTCTAATTAACCCTAACAAATGCCTGTTTCAGACTGAGCAATATTACTTTACTATAAATGCTCAAACTCAGACTACAGGCACCAAAAGATGAAAAATTGAAGATAAGAAATATTAAGAAAATTTGTATTACCATGAGGCAGTAACACTTCTTTCACCACGTGTATATGAGATCAACCTCAACAGTAAGAAAATTTAGAAGCACCGGAATGAACAAAATGAAATGCAACCTAGGAGCCAGAACGAACGTTCACAGCGACTTTCGCAAACCCTTCCAGTGAGTCAGAGCAGGAGACTGGATAATTACCCATATAAGTAAGACAGAATATGAACATGAAGTATATATGAAAATTCCTACTAAACAAGTGATTCATAGAAGGAATGGATAAACGAGAATGCCACTATACACCAATAATAAGGTTGCTCAAATCGTAGTATCAAACTGGCTATAGTTACAATTTTTTACCGAAAATAAAATTCAAAATATTAATATTAATGTATCTTATTTTCCGATTTTATTATTTTTCTTCTTTATTTATTTATATAATTAATAAATAATTTATATATATATATATATATATAATATATATATAATATATATATAATATATATATAATATATATATAATATATATATAATATATATATAATATATAATATATATATAATATATATATATATATATATATATATATATAATATATATATATATATATATATATATATATATATATATATATATATATATATATATATATATATATATATATATATATATATATATATATATATATATATATATATATATATATATATATTAATATATATATTAATATATATATATATATATATATATATATATATATATATATATATATATATATATATATTAATATATATATATATATATATATATATATATTACTGTTAGCCAATATAATTGGGAAAGTTGTCTTGGATGTTATCGAGTGGATGTTGATACACTGAGTTGATAATTTTAATAACGAATTTTGGAGGATATGCATTATTAGTCTCTGTACTCAGTAATTCCATAAAATGTGTTAATATATAATTTTCATCACAAATTTTATTGATTCGAAGAACCTGGTTTATTATAATATTTCTAAAAACTGATATATGCAAGCAAGAGCCAAGATGTTGAATTTTTTATGTATTAAATTTAAAATCTTGTCTTTTCTCATATACGTTTATAGCCAGATTACAATTTTGTAAATATAATTTTAAAACTAAAAAGTTTGCAACATTAGTCATTATTACTTGCATTTAGTTGTAAATTATTAGGATAAAAGTTAAATACTATAGGGATATTATTATGGGATACACATAATATGGCATCTAAATATCAAAACATGTGCATAATATGCAATCCTAGATTAATGTTTTTTTCATAGAAGAATAAATACAGATTAGTTAACAATGATGAGGCACACACCTCTTGTGGGATACCAAATTGTGTCTTAAAAGAAGTACCACCAGGTTGAATAAAATTCTCATAGAGTGTGAAATTAAGTAATTTTTTAGAAAAGAAAATTTTAACATTTTAGGTTGATATATTTTCCAAAAATTCCTAAAATAATTTTATACAGATCATCAATATTAATATTATTAAACAAATCTTTGAAATCTCAAAAGTATAAATACTATGAATATTAGTAAGATTATTTTAATTTTTTAACTAATTCATAACTGTTTTTCACAATATGACAATTATTTGAGATCTCATCTGAAAAGGATACTTCATTTAAAATTTTTAATAATGATTTACCGGCATTAATAATGTAAGAATTATGCCCAATAGTAATAGTTCGAAAAGCAACAGGGGATTTATGAAACGTGGATACTAAAACAATATATGGAATGTTATTACTACTTTTTAGATAGATTTGCTTATATTTTGCTGACATTCTAAAGAATAAAATTTTAAACTTAGTATTATGTAATTTATAGATTTGATTATTAAGTGTGACTGGAGAGTACTTATATAGGAAAATAAATATATATATATATATATATATATATATATATATATATATATATTTAAGAATTTTATTTTACTTGTATTATAAATACCAGAGATTGTTCATTTATTGAAAATGGTCTGTAGAGCTAATATAAAAATAAAATGGTCTGAAGCAAAAATTTGAAATCAAAATTGACTCTACGACAAGCCTGAGAATATTATAAATAGAATATCATAAATAGAACAGGTACTAAATAGGTATGAGATATCACTCTTTCCCTGTTTCATATATTCATATATAAGGTAAGGAATTGAAAAATGAATTACGTGTGGTGAAATATTGGTGAATATAATCCCTTAACTGCACCATAAGATTAAAATTTATTTTAAGTGTTATAAATCATATATTCAATACAGGTACTTAAGGTACTAGTCCCCTTATAAATATATATATATATATATAATAGTTTGAAAGTACAATGGTAGAAAAGTGAGAAGCTGCAACTCGAAAACCCTAACTTTATAACAAACTAACAAAATAAAAAAATAGAAGTATGAAACAGCAAATATTCAATCAAATAGAAAAAAAATACAAATTTCGAGACATCAAGTTAAAGATAATCAACAATAATATATATATATATATATATATATATATATATATATATATATATATATATATATATATATATATATATATATATATATATATATATATATATATATATATATATATATATATATATATATATATATATATATATATAAATTTTATGTATTTATTTATTTATTTATTTACTACAATTTCTGTGTGAGCAATGATAAATTAGCTCAGTGTTCCCAAACTGAGGTCCCCAGACCCCTGGGGGTCCGCGAACAACACGCAATATTTAACTAATAAATAGTTAGCTTTAAACAAAAAATGAAATTCATTATTCTTCTGCACTCTATTTTCAATTTAATTTTTTTAAATAAAATAATAATGAACTTTTTTTCTAAATAACTTTGAATTAAATACATTCATGAAATTAATTTCAAACTCATAGGTTATATCTTCAAACAGAATTAAATTGTTTGGGTGAAAGTGATTTAAGTGATTTAAGGCTGAAATTATCAGATATTAAACCAAATATTACTGAGCTAATTGCAAGAAAGCAGCATCAGTGTTCACACTAAATTATGCTTGTTGTACATATCCAATAGAAACACGCCCTTGCAATATGGTTTTAAGGCGTCCGTGATTTTTTTTTTCCCTGAGGTGGTCTGCGGACCGGAAAGTTTGGGAACCACTGAATTAGCTGATTGTTAAGTCAGATTATAAAGTCTGAATTGTAAGCGCAATAGAGGACAGTATATTAACATTAGGGGGTTACTAATGTCTTGGTACACATGTAGTTTTATCATATTTTTTAATATTAAAAATCCAGTATTTTTAGCCATAACATTAATTTGATGTCTAACGCAGATCTTTTAATGAATGGGAATTGCATATTTGTCATCAATTTTTTGACATATTAGTGGACAATATTAATAAGGTAAAAATTGCCTATTATTTCACATGTTAACCGTTTATATAAATTCTTCTTTATTGGACTCTAAAACATTGCAAAATTGTTTGTTACTATCTGTTTTATGTTAAATGTGATTCTTTTATCGACCCCAAGATAGAGATAAATAATGTTAAAAAAAATTTTACGTGCTCTCTCATTTTGAGGCAATTTAGAGATCAGGGTTACTATGTAAATCAAGAACACTAGCAATTAATCATCATCTTCTGTTGGCAAATTATGCTTTTAACTCCTCAGATAATTTGCTTTCAAAACATGTTCTTTTATTATTATATGATCATGAAGGATCAAATTATATTTTTTAAACTGATTAATGACTCTGTCGTTGTACATAGTGGATTATTTCCTTGAACTGAACACATTTTTTTCTCTTTTCTAGTTGGTTATACTATGAAAGATATTAAATACTATTGGCTTAAAGGGCCAGATTCTGTCGGTATGTCAAGCGATGTCGAGCTACCACAGTTCAAAGTCGTTGGACATCGGCAAAGAGAAAAAGAAGTGCAACTCACGACAGGTAAGCGACATGTATTCATCACTGTGGATTAATAAACGACATTCCATTTTGTCAACCAGAGGTATGTTTAAAATGTCTGAACACTGTAGTTGTATTATGTCAAAATACTCTATGTATATATATATATATATATATATATATATATATATATTAACCGAAAAGGATAAAATCGATTAAACAATCATCAACACGGTAAGTAATATTTTGATATCTAATGCTTAAGGCCGGAAACGACATCTAGAAATCCTATAAATGTCAGGTAAGGTCATATATTAATTTCAATTTCATGTATTTTCAAAAATTGAAAATTTATTGCAACTCAAATTAAAGTAGCAAAAGTGAAAAATGTATGCATCACTGTTTATATTTTTGATTTAAAATTGTACTTTCTGTTAATTTTTCACTCTAGAGTTACAAACTGAAATTGAATGATATTTCTAAAATAATTTTTCATGCTAATTAGTTTATATATTATATGTACTTAATTTTAAAGTTGACAATCTCTATCCATTCAATTCTTATTATATTAAATGCATCTATGTTTGATTGTCCATTTCACATCCCAGTATATATATATATAGAAAAAAGGGGTTTGAAGATCCAATGAAGGAAAAGTGAGAAGCTGTAACACGAAAATTCATCTATCTAACAGGCTTATGAAATAAAAGTATAAATCAACTAATCTTCTAGCAAATGGAAAAAAAATAAAAACAAATAAATAAAATAAATATCAAATCAACAAGACAATGAAAAGTATCAAAATACAAAGGTATGGAATCGGACATATTTCAAACATACATATGGACATATTTCAAACATTTACTGTTGATGAATTTTGATAGGGCTGGATCTCGCCAATTATATCTTATATTTGTTTGTGTATGATGTCTGTTTACATCTTAAAATTTGATACATTTGTATTCCATTTTGCAATATACCGGCTCTCCGGGAGTGTTGTCGCGACGCAAAGCATGCTTAACCGGGGTGAGGGGGTCACAACTCCCCCCGGCCATCTTTTGGTATATTGTTTCCATCCATACCTCTTTTCTTTTTGAAAAAATTATATATATATATATATATATATATATATATATATATAGATAGATAGATATTGCATTTACTATTAGTATATTGTACACATTATACATATTTTCAGACGCAGACAGACGTGTAATAAATAACTCCAAAAACTTTTTTTCAGTTAAGAGCTCTCATGCACTCTGTGTAGAAGTATGATGCAAACCTCACTTGACTTCTTAAATAGAAATTGAATATATTGAAATATTATGTTGAACTTTTAACAATCTTACTGTGATATGAAATCATGTATAAATTATTGTGGGAATAGATATTATTATTTAAACACTTTATTATTTTACCTGAACGTGAATAAAGAACCCTTACAGATTACATTGCCCTGTCATAACTCACCTTCCATTACTGCATACCATACATTACTATTTAGTTCTTCCGCAAATAAATTTATATAATGGTGAGGTCAGTAAATACGTTTAATTCAACCCAAATAAGTTATTATTGGCATTATTATAATAATATCAACAATATAGATATTTTGGGGGATTTCTATATGATGCCACCATTGATGCTAATATATTTTACGTACTTTATACTTTGTTGCTTTGTCTTTAATCGCACAGTCAGCGGCACCTATACTATAACGTTATTATATGTATGCTGCTTGCAGGCACTAACCTTTGTTTCACCCCAAAAAAAATCTTCAGCTTAGTTAAATATGAACATGGCAGGAGAACAGATAATTGGGCAGATATTTTACGAAGCTTAATTACGTCCCTGTATAATTATACATCCTGCTCACGTCCTATAAACGATGTTATTGATTTTTTAATTGCAAATCACATAAAAATTCATTCGATTTGCTTGATTTGATTAAGAGATGTAATTTGTGCTAAAATGAACAACTTCAGGAAGTTTCCAAACAACTGTGTCATCTTACTTTTGGTTAAAGATACAAAAAATCATTCCTTTGAAAACAGCGGCCATTTTTTTTAAATAAAAAGTTCTTTCTGTTAAGATGTCATTCGATTTTCCAAAAAAAAAAAATCACAGGTAATATCATGGATAAACTTAAACCATTATTAACACAATTGTCGTTTTAGACGTTTTCTAAATTATCAAAATTAATATCTTGAAAAGTTTAGGGTCTTCTCTAATCCGAGATTTTCGAAAATCAATAATCCTCTGATATTTATTGATTACAATAGTCGTAACAAGTTTCATTCTATTTTCATATTTTAAGCGAGAGTTTTCGTGATCGCAATTTCACAGAAAGATATTCAGGCAGACAGACAAGTAGACATACAAACATTAGTTGGTTTTTATCCCATCCGTTTTTACCCCATCCCACATGTATCACTTTATTTTCACTACGCTTTGTAGGAATATTAATATTAGAAAAACAGTATTTTTGAATTAGCGTACTTTACACACTACTAATCTATTTGACTTCATTGTGTGTTAATCTGAATTATCTCTAATACTAAAAAATATTTTAGTATTAGATATCGTAATTGCAAAGAGACGTTTTTTTGGGGTTTTTTTTTTTTTTTTTGCTAGGATATAATTTTTAAGTAAAGTTTTTAGTAGTGTTTTTAGCAAGAATATAGTAAAAGGATTTTTATATCGTTGTTTAATTTCTGATGTCAATCTTTTCATCCAGATAAACTGAGTTAAGGTGTCTTCCCACTCACAGCATCGCAACGGTAACAAGTTTCTCCTTCTAGTTTTGCGGCCATGTTTAAAAGCCATCTCTTGCAAAGATATTTTATATACACAAATTATTACATAATGTAAATTAAGACATTATTACTAATATAATCTCTTTGGTCTCTTCTGATTCAAATTTATATTTACCTGCGACTCGCTAGTTTACAGTATTGGCGCGTTTCAAAAAATTCGCTTTCTGTGAATTTAAACAAGAGCGTGCACGTGTTTGCTTTAGCGATATATGCATATTTCATCAGTTTCTAAAATTCCATCACAAAACACGAAGGATACTAATTTAAATTGTTTTAGAATATTTACTGCATTATTGCAATTTTCTCGTTTTAACGAATGCAATTATCTTCTCTTTTTCGAATCGTTACACAATCATCCGACAGAATTTAGAAAATGAAATTTGATGTACCTTGCATCATATAATTTGTTAGTTCAATTCAAATGTGGCGTTTTGGTATGAGCGGTAGAAAGTCAACTCCTCAAATGAGAGGTCCCTGATTGGAATCCAAGCAGATACTTCAATTTTAAAAGTATCCCATCAGTTGCTAAAATATTGAAGTAACATTTTTCTTTAATAATATGCAGAATTTTTTACTTGAAATTATTTTAATGTCTATATACAAATAACCTTATTTCAATAAATTATTTTTAAGTTTGAATGTTTATAAAAATTTATTTCGAAGTTAGTTTGAAAAAAATTTGAAGTACACTTTATAACAGCTATAGATGGAATATACATTGTAGTAATTGAAAAAATGCTTGTAGAAATAGTAAATATAAAATACGCATACAAAATTGCACAGAAATTATCGAACATCCTTTTAGTAGTTATCATTACTAGGCATGTAATTTTGAACATTTACGATTACAACAAAAATAAAAGTCAAACTACTTTAACTTTTTAAGTGGTTACATTTTAATAATTTGGTACTAACATTTGAATATGGTTTATTATTTTAAATATACATAGATAATTAAAAATTTACAAAACACTTGAAAATTATTTATTTTGAATTAAAAAAAAGTTGACATGTAAATATAAATCTCTTTTAAAACATAATTACTTAATAAATTTAAATGTAGATAAAATAATTTTTAAATTTAAATGTTTACTTTAATGACAAATGTTTGAACATTATAAATTAGAATAGCAAAAACATATTCGAATATTTAATGCAGGTATTTGAAAAACTTTAAAATCGAGTATAACATGTTAATGAACTTAAATTTGCTTAAGATATAATATTTTAATAACCACATTTTTTAACTTAAATACTTTTACTGCGTTTTATTTTGTTTCATTACAGTCAACATCGGCAGTATCACATTTTTAAACTAATTTTGTATCTTAAAATCGAGTGAATGTTTTTCAAAAAATATGTATTTAATTTTTTATACGGATGTGTGACAAATCAATATATTTGTTAATGTTCAGTCATCTATGTAAGTTCCTGATACCTAAAGTAATCGATATAAATAATTCAAATAAAAATATACTATACGAAATATTAATTCAGCAGGTGTCGATGTCGAAGGCCCAGACCACACAGCCAACCCTAGGTGTGAAAAGTGAAGTCAGATTCAGAAGCAAGCTAGGAAATACGGAGAACTATTTATGACGTTATCTACTATCTTTTTATTGGCTGCCGCAATGCCTTCAACAGTGGGGTATGCGTTCAATTCGATTTCATTTCGAAGTTAGCGTTGCAGTCTGCGTTCGTCGCTGAAAAGAACGTTCCCCCATTATTTCACCATATTGTGCATGCAAGAACTCAACTTTTGGCCGTCTAGCGTTGCGGTGCAGCGAGTGAGATGGTAGCTTTACACATTGGACGTCACGAGGTTGTGTTATCACCTAAAAATTAAAGTTCACTAAATGCAGCTTAGGTGTGTCAGTAACGTTGATTGCAATCTACTGGTCGATTGTGTCCTAATCTTTTGCTGAAGAATTTGGTCGAGCACTAATAATATCCCTTTTTAATTTTCAGCAACGCTGTTATAAGTGCGACGGTGCAACAAAATTCATAAATTTTTAAAAATATTTGATTTCGGTCAAAAAGTTTTTACTATTAACGAAGATTAACTTTTTTGTAGGAAGCCGAAGATTAACTAATTCCGGTCGTAATATAATACATAAATAATATTGCAATCATATGATATTTTGCATTTTTTTTAAACATGAAATTCAGAATGCATTTTATTTTAAGAAATAATGGTTTAATGTATATAGCAGGGGTTGGCAAGTTTTTATATAAAACAAGCCGCATAAAAACTTTTTAATACATTGTTGAATATTCAAGAGCCACAGAAGATATTATTTTAAAATATTATTTATAAATAATAAAGTATGCAACTATTTGGAAGCGTGGCTATGAAACTCAATATTGTCTCAGGTGTAGCACAGAGTAGTCTTGGGAGTTGCATGCCACTGAAAATAGCAATTTGCCCGCCTTTGGTATAAAACGAATATCTTTCCAAACTTATCTTAATAAAATTTTCTGTATAAAATGTCAGTCTTAAGGTTTTTGCAATTGCTGGAATTTTGTAAAACCTTTCAAAGACCAATAAATACTAAAATTTTATAAGTAAAGGAATTCAGTAATTTAACTTTTACTCTTCAATAACCTTCAGAATTCATTTATCCGTTAAACATCAGAAATTTTTCTTTCTGAATACTTTAGTTCTTCTCTGCAACTACTCAATGTTAAATTAAATTGACAAGATAAATGTACAGGGAGGGTGTGCCGCAAGCAACTTTACTGATAGATTAAAATATATTTATAATCGCTAATTAAATAACAAGGAAGAGTGGGAAAATGTCCAACGCTTCAGACAGGTTAGACGCGTATCTGTGGAAATGTCAAAGTGTACTCGGCCGCGAAGGATTAAAATTCCTTAATTAACATTTGCATTTGTGTCATCGTTTACGTATTTTTGTGGTATATTAGATGATAAAAATGATTTTCAACCAAAGTCAATTTGACAGTACTAAGTATCGTTTTACGTTTATCGCAATATCTATATTACGAAAAGTGTATTATAAATAAAACAGGAAAGTTCGATGTACGCTTCTAATTTAAATGTTTACTGAACCATGAGATTGATATTGATAAAGTTTGGCGGGATGAGATCAGGGAATAATCGGATGTGATTTTTATCATCCTATAGCAAACTGCAAAATGACGAAAATTTAAAACTATTTCTGTCAATCTGTTTATCTGTCTGTCTATCTTACTGTCTGTGTGCATGTCTATATATCTGTCTGCCATGTCT
>OX578133.1:90663801-90760592 GCA_951213105.1 Amaurobius ferox
ATTTTCATTTTGCAAGATACTTACAAAAAGAAGGATGTTTACAATTAAAATACAATGTTTTGCGTTATTATTATTATATATATTTTTGCATGTGCATTTTTATATATATACATTGCTAATAACTGAATTTGACTACTTGGTGTGATAGCGTTCAAAACATGAGGTTTGACTTGATTGTAAGCGGTACATAGCGGTACATTACAAGTTTTGCACATCCTCCTTGCTCTATGTGGTTATTTTTTTGGTGCTACATAGAGCACATCTGCGATATAAGGAATGAACGGGAAGGTAATCAGAACTTTTTAGTCGTGTATCATCCGGAACAAAATTCAAGAATTTTGATTCTGCTGATTCAGATTCTTCTGATTCAATTCAAAAGCTTCTGATTCAGATTGATCAGATGCCACAGAATCATCATCAGATGGAAGATCAATGAACAAAGCAAGTGCTTTTTCAGCAGATAAGCCTTTTCTAGGCATTATATTCTCCTAGAAATGAACAATGAAATTATCCATAAAAATATTATATAGTATTTGAAGAATATTAAAATTATTATGTAAAACTAAATAATATAAAATATTAAAATTTTCAAGATATTAAAACTGCATCAATAAATAGCAATTTTTAAAAAATTGAATTCAGAAAGTTTTGTTTGGGTTTACACCAAGTGTGTGGAAAATTGGGAAATAAATAAATTATATAAAAGTGAATTATATGACTATTATATAATAAAGAACAAAAAACAATTATAGAAAAGTGAATTATGTATATAAAAATACTAAAATACTTAAATTTTGAAAAATATTAAAACTGCATCAATAAATGCCAAGTTTTAATAAATTAAAATTAGAGCTTTGGTTTGGTTGTTCACTAAGCCTAAGTGTGTGGTGGTTTCATATGAAACCACCTTTTATTATTGTAAATTAAATAATAAGTAAAACATTTACTAACCTGCAATAAAGCTTCTAAATCTAACAACGAAACCTCACAGAAGATATTCTAAACAGTTTTTTTTAAATATACAAATTCATGTTTGAAAAAAAAATCAAATACTACGATAAACAAACGCCACTCCAAACAGTGACTCAAAAGATACTCAAATAAATGCTGTTCAATCGTGTTCTGTCATCTGCAGCCCATATTTTACACTTCAATCCAGATATTAAGCTTGTGGTTTCAAAAACAGACCATTTCGCAGCTGAAGTAAAAATTCTTGAAAAAGGTGGTTTCAAATTAAACCACCGCCCCTCAAAGGGTTAAAACATTTTGATGGGAAAATACGTGCTCCAGCAATGACAGTTCAGCAAAGTAGATCGGTTTTTCTGATGACCTATGTAAGGGTGGGATAGCCTAGTGTTTAAGGAACGGGCGTTGAACTCGGACGACCCCAGTTTCCAATTCCTGACTCTTATAAAACTGTCCCCTCGCTCACGCGGAGTATGAGAAATTTGAATCTATGGGTCTGAAAGGAAGCCTTTCCGAGTGGTAGGAGATGGAGGGTACGGTGACAGTGGATTCACCCCCACTAAATTCCGGTCAAAATTGGGTGATACTGTCTGGGCCGCTCAAACAGATACCTTACACTTTCTCATAGGTTGGACAGTCTGGGTTGAAAGAAAGAAAGATGCATGCCTAGGTGAAGAAAAAAGAGTTCACACGGATTCCAGAAGTTTTAAAACGTGTTTATCCGTTAAAATCTCGAAATCGAAAATATTTGGGAAAAAATACATTCTCTATAGAAATAGTATCAGGACGTAATGAAAATGCATACGTAATGAATGAGCTAGTTAGTCTCTGTTCATTATTTATCTCTATTTTTAAGTGTCTTTAAAAGTCTCTTCGTTTCAGTTTGGAGTCTAGAATATTTCTTGGCAAAAGAGGGTGGAATTCCTGCTGTTACTTAAGATATGAAGGGTAGATATGCTCTACCCTTCATGCGTGTGCATGCTTAAGCTTTCCGTCTACACCTGTGCCGCAAGTAAAAATTCCGGTGTGTCGTGGGTATTTTACTTTGTAAGGAAAGCACTTTGTATGCACTTTGTACGTACAACGTATGCATTTCGTACGCACAGCGTATGCACTTTCTTCGCACAGCGCATGCATTTTGTACGCACAGCGCTGGCTTGCAGCTTCCGTCGTTCTGATTGGTTAGAGAAGATTGAAAACAAAAATTTTATTTTATTTTATATATATATATATATATATATATATAGGATTCTAGGAAGTTTAACATGTCAGTGTTTAAATACATAATACACACAATATAAAGTGGCCAACGGCCCTACCGTGCTGAAAACACCGGTTCACATTAGATAACCGAAGTCAAGCAGCATCGGTCGCGGTTAGAACTTGGGTGGGTGACCACCTGGGAACACCGCGTGCTGTTGGCATATTTTCGGGCGCGATAGCCCGGTGGTTTGCACCCTGGATTCGCACGCTGCCACAACTGCCACCGTGTTCATGCGGAGTACGATCACGTTAAACATGTGGGTCCGTAAGTCCTTCCGAGATGTTGGTGGTAGGGGAAGGAGGGTACGGTCCCTGTGGATGCCTCCCTCACTGGGTTCCGGTCTAAATTGGGTGGCACTTCCCGGGAGTCCAAACAGTTACCTTACACCTTTATGGTAGGTCGGACGGTCTGGATCTCAATAACAACAACACAATATAATGTATAAGAAAATATGATTGATATAATAGAGTATGTGAAAAGATAAAAGCATAAATATCACAAAGCATTAATATTAAAAAGTTGCCAAATAAAGAAATCAACGGGTTAATTTTTTAAATTAGGAATTAGAAAGACATATTTGAATTACTAAAGCTGAAGCTGGTAACCCGAGAATCAAGAGAATTTTACAGAGCTGAAATCTACATATAACAAGTACTTAACTACCCCTGATATTTCAGTATATTCACTATATTTTAATATATCCACGACATGTCAATATATCCGTAGCCTTCAGAAACATATTGACACGAAAAACTGTTTAATATAATGTAACATGGAAATATTTATACCCATTGTACGTCTGTAACTATTGACATTCTAAGACCATCTATCCACGGCCTCTACTGCACTGCGTCTTCGTATGCCCTCTAGTCTTTCGAGTGAATAGCCGCTCAGTGTGGTGAAAGACACCGATGACAGGGGAGACAAAATTTGTTTACAAAAGCATAAGAGCTTTTGTAAGGAACAATTTTTACTATTTTTTTTATTGAGCTAAGAAAGTAGAATTATTTAACTTTGTATTTTATATAATACTTATATTTATTATATCTTTAAACTGAACTTTTTAAAATTTCAAAAATGCATTCGCATGCAATATATTTTAAGTTATATACAAATATGATATGCCCATATTAACACCCATCATTTTAAGCCATATACAAATATGATATGCCCATATTAACACCCATCATTTTAAGCCATATACAAATATGATATGCCCATATTAACACCCATCATTTTAAGCCATAAATATTGCAATATTTTTTTTTAAGTTTTAATGACTTTTTTTTTTTCAGTTTCGTACTTCCCACACACAAAGATACAAAGTTACATTAAAGATACGTGTCATTAATCAATGTATTATCGGCATTGTACTTTATTTTGCGCCTGATAAAATGTACCTTTAAATATTATCAACTTCTTCTCTACATAATATTTCTATTCACTTATTTCATTTAATTACTAAATAGCTAGGACCCAGATGTTATTAACCTATTAATTCCTAAAAAACGCCCATGGACACTGAAAATTGCCTATAAAATTTGAAAGAAATATCCATTAAAATGTGAAGGATGTCTCTAAATGTCCAGGATTGTATGCTGAAAGTCAGAACCAGTTGCAACTAGAGCTGCAAAATACCAAATAATTTTTAGAAGCAGAAATAAACCTGCGAATTTCGGGGAATTTTGGAAGAATTGAAATTTTTGATGGAAAGAAACTAATTTCCGCGTTTCTTATATGCTCAGGCTAATCCAACACATTACAACGTTTAATGATGAATCGACATTTACACTCGTTAAAAGTGAAAGTTCAACACCATGAAGGAATGCATGTAGCCATATGCAAATGATTAAAAGAACAAATAAAGATATACAAATAAAGATAAATCTGTTTATTCAGTGAAGAATGTGGCCCCCATGGGCAGCTATACTGGCCACTAAACGGTGAGGCATAGTATCTATGAGGCTATTAATGTTTGCCTTAGATAATCTTTCCCCCAAGCAGCGTCCACTGCTGCACACAGTTCGTCTATGATATGTACCGGTGGCCCCAGGTGCACCTGACGTCCAATAAGGGCCCACACGTGTTCAATGGGAGAGAGATCCGGCCAGGAAAAGAAGTGAATTCCGTTCAGGCTATTGCGAATTTCCCATGTGGTGTCGCATTGTCTGGATGGAACACGGTGCCAGGGACGGCCTGCACCAGTGGCCGAACCATAGGCACCACAACTTGTCTGAGGTACAGGTCCGCTGTCCGATTACTTGTAATATGCACCACAGCTGTCCGCTGATCGAACATGATACCGCCTCAAACCATTATGGCCGGTGTGACGCCCGGTGATATCTGCTGGGAAGTGGCGTTCCCCGGGAAGCCGCTACACCCGTCTATGACTATCATTCCTCCACAAGCAGAAGCGAGATTCATCTGTAAACAATCACCAATACAATTCATTGGTACAGTTGCAATGACGATGACACCACGCTAGACGTGAATCCCTGAGTAGAGCGCTTAATAGTACGCCAGTGGCTGGTCGCCGTGCACAGAGCTGTACTTCATGCAACCTGTTGCGGATGGTTTGGGTGCACGAAGGTGCAGCCGCTGAAGTTGGCAGGCTGTTTCGGATGTCACTTGCGTTGCGAACGGGTTTCGACGAGCCGTTCGTATGCCTGTTTGATTCACTTCCTCTTCGTGTTCTCTGTTGTTCTTGCGTCCATCGTGTCACACATTTCTGGACTCATTTCCTGTCACACATTGCTTGGTACTCACGTCGTGCCCAACATCCGTGGTAATTGCACGCATCGACAAACCACATCACTCATCACCAAGTTACGGTCTCGTTCCCCAGCCGTTAACTGCTGGTATATAGCTCGCTGACATCTTCGAGGCATCGCTTTGCATATGGCTACGTTCATTCCTTTCTGGTGTTGCAATTTCACTTTTGACGAGTGTAGCTAAATTGACTAGTTTACAGGCAAGTCTATTGAAATACAATCTTGGGCAATTTGAAATTACAACATTTTGCTGAAAATGTGCAAATTACATAGTCACAAAATTATTAAAATGTTATTGGGACTAATATAGATTTCTTATTATCGTTCAATATCAAATGAACATTAATGATTTAATCACTTTGTAATAAGTCTTTCATCGTTCGAAGTAGTTTTTTTTTACTTTTAAAATATTTACAAATTAACTTACAATTTATTTGTGGAATTAATTTAATGTTTTATATATAATAAGAAAGTTACATAGTTTAAATATTTTTCTTGGATCTAACAAATCTCTCTCAAATTTCCATTCTTTAGCTATTTACTATTCCGAATGCAAGAAGTAAATATTTATTTTGGGCCATGTACATGTCTTTTATAATGCAAAATATAATGACTAAAAATTATCACTTTTTGAAAATTTTCAAAATTACCAGTTTTTTTTTTTAAATTCCCTTACTGGGAATAAACCGGGTTTTTCCCGTCTTTGCAACACTCGTTGCAACCTGTTCTGTCAGGAATTACATAAATATTTCTAAATGGCAGCAACTGTACACGATATGAAGATGTGAATTTAAATTATTTTGTTCATTACCTTCCCCACAGTCCCTTTTAAAAGGAGACAATGGTGACTTATTCTTTTCCTCCAAGGCTAGACAGAACTAACCAGTCTTTTCGATTGAATCCCCTGTTACAGATAAAAGTTAATATGCTTGAACTGAGTTGCCAGAATGAGAATATTTGAAAGTATCTTGTATTGTTTGTCTGGCATTTCTGCCTTTGAGTGTTACAAGTTGAAAGCACAATTTTTGTAGAAATGTATTGCTTTATTTAAAAAATCTGATGTGGGCAGCATATGAGTTTACCCTCTAAATTCAATGGCTTTACTTCTTTCACAGTAACATAATGGTGTACAAAATCCACGGTTCAATGATTTTTAAAATTAAATTAACATCACACAACTTGTAAATTGGCGCTTTGGACAACTTAATAGTACTTACAAACGAATGACTTATTCATACTCACGTGCAAAATCATCACCAAAATGCCAATTAACATTTAGTCAATATTATTTGCATTAAATAAATGACTATTAGTGCATTCATGGGCTTCAAAATACAAAATTATTAAAAAAAAATATTTTCTCCACTGAGAGGGACGATCTAGATTTACGAGATTGATGTTGCATAATATTGCATATGGAAAGTGAACAAACTTGAGGATATTCGCCGCTTTAAATTTTATTTCATTGCATATTTTCATACATTTATTTGAAAACGAGCAATATCTTGATAACCGTTTGCTCCAGTGTTCTAAAGTTTATAATAATAATTTTCTAATAACAATTTACGTATGAAATGATTATTTGGTGACATAAATCGTACGAATAAGGACATAAACAGCATTTAAAATCCTGACTGTAAAATGATTTTTCAAAAATTTAGAAAATTAATCAATTTTTTCGACAACGGTTTATTCTTGCGTTCTAAAGTTTGTATCAATCGCTTTGTAATGAACACTTACGTCGGAAAAAGTTATTTTTTTTATCATTATTGGAAGTTATGATTTTTTAATATTTTTTTATAAATTCATTTGAAAAGTGGGAGGTTTTCTGAATATTCGATTGCTTTTCAATCAATTCACTGACTGTAATGATCGTATCATACTGTATTCGAAATAATTCATTAGTTTGTGAAAAAGTTCGTTCACATAATTATACACACACACACACACACACACACACACATACACACACACACACTAGCATATATACACCTAGCGTACGTAAACATAGACATACAACACTTCAAAAAAACGTTCGATTCGAATTCAGGTATGCTTAAAACGTGCTCTTCACGTAATAGTAAACTCGAATTCAAATTTTCGAATCCGTCACAATCATTGACCTATACATGATACTATATGTGCAAGGGTAGTAAAAATGACAGAAAATACAAAAATGATCAAAAACAAAAAAATTCTCCTAAAATATAATAAAATTTAAAAAGAGAAAAAAAGCCCCAAAAAGTAAAACAATCTAAATATCATCAAAGTCTAGGTTCTAAAATTAATGCATACATATATATCTTCTATGAACAAATTGAGAACATTCTACAACAAATTTAAAACAAAGGCATACATCCTTAACTGTAAAGTCCAGCAAAAAGCATTGACAGTAAATATTGCTTAAAATAAGATTTGTAAAAAATAAAATAATAAATGAATTTGACATATAGACTAAAAGTCTTTATCTTGGAGAAATAGGGCATTGAGTATTAAATTGAGATAAGTGTCTTGATACTTACGTCCCTATCTACAAATTTTGTAAGTCAAACAGAAGATGGTCAATTATTTCTATTACTGCTCTCAAGCTTTTTCCTCTGGCCCCAATTACTTAAGAAAAGACTAAAGATTGAGCGAAAGGATAACTTATAGGAGGAAACCAAATACGAAGGAAAATATGGTACCATTAGCTCGTTTTCTCTTTGTTCAAATCAGTAAACTTGCTCATATATAAAAGATCTCGAATGTTGTCTTGATATGAGAGATTTACCGATAGTATTACTGATTAATATTATTATACAACGAAAGAGAGTTTGAAATGGGTGGTTATAAAAATGTATTTGTTTTGATATGAAAATATTTTTACTTTTCCTTTTACACTTGATATATGTAAATGAAAAGTATTGTGATAGCGACAAAAGACAAAAAAATAATTAAAATAATACTGTCGGACTTTATTATTATTACTATTTATTATTATTTATTATTAAGTCTTTAAAGAAATGGGAAAATGTCAGAATTAAACACAACAGATAATTTTAAGGAGCGATAGAGAAATACCAACTTGATTTCTTTGGTAATTGGAAACAATGAATAAATCACGACATTTTGCATATTTGACTACATCTGAATACAATTTTTTGAAGTTAAGCAGAATCAACTTTGCGAATTAAGAGTTTGCGAAAAAAAATCAAAGTAACAATTCTGTGTCCTCCAAAGAATTGAAATAAAAGTTTTCATGTCTAGTACAAAATGTACATTAATTTTGTAATATAAAAAAATTAGAAATTTGTTCAGTATGTTTTCAATAACCTTTATGTTGAATTGGTGGTATGGGCTTTAATATATTGAATCATTTTCGAGAATAGGTCGAACGTGGGATTTAAAGGGTTTTATAGGTGTTTAAGCCTAAAAATACTATACACCATTTCATTTGTGATTTTTTATTGAAAGCCAATGGATTCATTTACAGAACAATAGTATTTTTCAGCTCTCGAAATATCGTATGCTTTAAATGAAAAATCACCTACCAATAGGATGTTCATATGTTTCTGCAACTGTGAAGAATATGTACTCTTATTTTGTGTGATTCGAACAATTTGTGTTCTTTAAAATTCTCCTCAGCTTATTCGTTCCCACTGACTACGTTCCTGAGGCACTTGATGTGCAATCGGAAACGAATTAGTACAAACTGTTTACTTAAGTTTCTAGAGTTTCTACTTAATCACATATATCGCCTATTGCAATAGTTCTCGAAAGAAAACCGATTACTTCATTAAGCGGATTTAACTTGACTGTATACAGGGATTAATGTTAGGTCGCAAAATTTTTATTGTGCTTTAGTTTTTAAAAACATGCTTTCCTTGCAGCATCTATTTCTCACGATCTGCTATAGATAGAGCTCAGATACCGAATAATTTGGATTCTACATCAATTTCCGGAAAATAGAATTATAAGGGATTATATTTCCGGCTATTTTTTCCATTTCCGCTTCAAACATTTTCATTTTAATTGAAATAACTATTTTCCAGGATTAAATATAAATAACGCTTGAATGATACATTGAAGACATCCGTGAAGAACTTCGCATTCTTGGGCACATCACCTCGCGTCTAACGCAACGGCATCAAATGAAGTACCAGGTCCCTTCCCCTTTTTTATGCACTTTCTACCGTCTGCAAATCCCCCTAGATTCATATAAATTGAATTTGTGCTTAACTTGAAAATTAAAATCATTTATTTCATCTCCTGTGCAGTTAAGATATGTTTTAATTGCCAAAGTTACGGGCACTCGTCCGAATGTTGTAATTTCTCAAGCAGATTTTATTCCCAAGTGCGAAAAGATGCACCATACCAGGTACTGTCGACATCCACGTTAATCTCTCGAGGTTTTTTTGCAATTACCTAGATTGACACGAGTCAAACTTCAGACTCTACTCTGCCAAGCTGTAAAATAGACCCCAGAAATTACCCGTAGCGAACCCGAGCAAAATTTTGCCACTCCTCCCCAGAAACCAATCAAAAATGAAACTGCTAATAATGACTCCCTCAGCGAAAATGAACTCAATGATCGTGCTACTCACATCGAAAATAGTCCCACCTACACCAATTGTAGATAAAATGTTAGAAACCACCCAGCTGTCTCTGCCGCCTCCTTCCACGGAAACTCTTCCGGCTTTGTCTAATTTCTTCCCATGTTCAACGAAACCAAAACCATGTTCTCTGACATTAAAGTTGAAAAATTCATTGACTTCGATAAATTCATAAAATATAATTTGCTCAGGATCAAAGTTGCCATGGATATCCCGTCTATGATCCTCAGACCATACAAGCGGTCTTCTGCTGGCATCCGTCAGTGGATGGCCCGGACTTGAGGTCCTTTTTTTCTGGTGCACACACTTTTCCTCCTTGCTTCTATTCCTGACACCCGCCCCCGTTTTGGAAGGTTCTCATTGTATGTGCGAATAATAGAACTATCTTAAATTTTTAATTTCGTTTCAACTCTATCAATTTTTGATCAAATATTATTGGTCACACTAATAAAAGGATGACTAGCATAACTAGGAGATACAGTCTATTGAGGCTGATTTAGGAGAAATATACTGATATATATATTCAGCATCAAATTCAGCAGAAAGGGGATGATTTACTAAGAATGTTCACTTCCGGTGTCTTTTCTACTCCCAGTTTAAAGATTTACTTGAAATATATATTTCTCAAGATTGGCTAAAGATAGAGCTTAGATAATGACTGATATGGATTCAGCATCTGTTTCCGGAACGGACTCATTACTTGAAATATATATTTCTGAGGATTGGCTAAAGATAGAGAGGCTTAGATAATGACTGATATGGATTCAGCATCAGTTTCCGGAGCGGACTCATTAACAATTTCTACTTACGAATTTGGAGATGTAACTTTGGACAAAAATTTGCATTTTTAAAAATATTTAATTCTTGGTATCCTGCAATAGATATATTTTAGCTGATGAATTATGTGGATTGAGTATCAAATTCCTGAGGAGAGTAGAGTCTCACTAAGGATTTCCACTTCCGCCCCTTTTTTCATTTCTGTTTCAAAACATGTCTTAAAATATCTATATTTTATTAAGATTAGATATGGATAGAGCTTATACAATGACTGATATGAATTCAGTGAAAGAGGTAGAGGGTTTACTAAAGATTTCCACTTTGGGTTTTTTTTTGCAATTCCGGTTCAAGCAGTTTTTTGACACATTTTTTTCACACGAATGGCTAAAGATAAAATTCAGAAGGTGACATACGAAATTCGTATCAAATCCCAAAGCAGGCCGGTGGGTTCACTAAGGATTTACATTGTCGCTTCCACAGATATAACTTTAGGATTTCCAGGAAATTACTGTCTGTATTAAATACGGAAAATTGAAAAAAAAACTGTTTAATAGTTAAATGCTTATGTCTATGCACCACTTTTCATCACATGACTGTTTCTTTATAAATTTCTTATTACATTCCCTATATACACAGTATACTGTATAGGCAAACTATTGTGACGGGGTCAAAAATTTTTCAATTCAACATCATTCTCGTGGTTCGAGACCATTCCATTCATTAGAGAAGATACTTTGAGTAACAGTTTTGTATTTTGACGCCTAACAATTAGTCATCAGTCATCTATATGTAAGAAATGTTCATCTCTCCATTTGTAACGCTTGGCGATCAATTTGCCGACTAATTTAGTAAAATGTCACCATCTTGGCGATATTTTGCTTTAAATTGACGAAAATATTACAAAAAGGGCAAAAAAATAAAAAAAATTCAAAAAGGTTTCTTAAGTTAACGTTAATGTCGCCAAATTGATAACTAATTTATCAAATATTTTAATATATAGGCTATATTGCTTCATATTGATAATTGTCAATTTAGGATTGCGTGAAATATAAGGTAATCGGGTACTTCAAAAAAGTTTATAGGTTGTCATTCGGAAAAGCGACCAATATACAGTCACACGTCAAATACATTGTGTCGTGGATTTTATATATCATTTTTTCACCGTGGAAGAAGTAAATTCTTTGCATTATACAGGGTGTCCCAAAAAGATTGAAATGCGCTTCAATTCTTTACCTGTTGGAGGTAAGTGGGCAATGTAAATTGCAAAAATGTTAAAAGTCAGGTAGAAAATAAGACTATGTTAATGAAATAGTGTTCCCATTAATTTTAAAAAAGTTACACTTTATAAATTTTTATACGAATCCCTTAGACAAATTTGGTCAAACAGAAAATGTTTTATTTCTAATACAACAAGATCATTAAAAAACCGGTATATCTGTATCTTTAAAAACAAATGAATTATGATAAAGGAAAAAATCTGACTTATGCCACTTTTCCGTACCATGTGAAAGGCTGATTCATCAGTGAAAATAGGGATCATAAACAAATTCCCGATGGAAATTGTTTAGATCAAAACTACGTTAATATGTGACAAATTCTTTTTATCACAAATGGATCTAAATAAAGCATTACACAGACAGATATCATATGAAGCAGTGGTACTCACTACGCGGTTGGGTATCCTATGTGTTATCATCCAGTTTTATTTTTTTTATGATATGTCACAAATTTACATTTCTAATTTGATATTTGGTTCCCATTCACGATGTTCAATTTTCAATTAAATATAACTCGCTCAATTTTAAAGATACAGATATGCAGTTTTTTAACGACCATTTTGCATTAAAAATAAAAAGTTTCTGGTTGACCAAATATGTCTAAGGGGGCCGCTTAAAAATTAAAAAAGGGTAACCTTTTGAAATTTAATGGGAGGACTATTTCATTAACGTAGTCTTATTCCCTACCTTATTTTCAACATTTTTGCAATTTACATTGCCCACTTATCTCCAACAGGTAAGGAATTAAATCGCGTTTCAATCTTTTTGGGACACCCTGTATAGGGAATTCATGTTCTGCCCACACCATATTTTAAAAAATACCTTGATGAATTCTTATGTTCAGTTCAGTTCCAATCCTTTTCAGATAGAAAATTGAACCCTTTTAAGCTTAAAACTATTCTCTTTCAAAATGTTCCCTCCATTGTGAAGAACAATCGAGTGGCTAAATTTAGGCAGAGATATTCTAATTATCTCTGCAACAGAACTACCTGCATACTAATACAGCTATTCTGGGGTTATAAAAAAACCATTGATAAAAGAAACCTAACCGGAACGTTTCTCATAATGAGACCGTAGAACAGGAACCGCAATTAAAGTTTAATCGTCCTTCGCACCAGTGTTAGTGTCTTCAAGAAAAATGCGAGAAAGACGAAAATGATATTTTGGGGGTGTTCATCATCTTTTACTGTCCCCCTCCCGGGAGTTTTATGGTACTTAACTTGTTGATACGATAATTATCAGGTTTAAGTGCAATTTCTGTAGCCTCATTACTAATACAAATGGTCATTACCACCATCCCGAGCTCTCCTCTAGCCTCGGATTAAAAAAGAAACTGAAAATAAATAACGACTCTCAGAGCAAAGAAAAATTTATATTTTCTTGAAACCATTAATTTATTCGGAGATGGAGAAATATTCTTCACATTTCGCCGTTTTTAAGAAATGCAGAGTGGCGTAAAAACGCATAATTATAAAAACTTTAAAATTGGAATGGCATCAGCGGTAGGATTTCTCCTAACCCACTGCACTTAGTTTGTCAACCCATTTAAGAACTAGAAACTAGATTTAAATAATTCCTAATTGAATAAGTTTGGCGGCTTTAAAATTAAAACTCTAAAATCAGCCTCACTAGCAGACGTCAGTTCATTAATTCATTAATTCTGCTTATTTACCTATTTAGTCGTGTGCGTATATACATATACATATACATATACATATACATATACATATACATATATGTATTTATATATATATATATACAAATATATATATGCTCCTAAAAAGAAGATTAAGAATCTCTGTTCTCGCTATATAAAATTATCTTCATGGACATATCTGAAGAATAAAACATCTTGGACCCCTTATGTAAGCAAATATAAAAAAAAAATATGGAATTGAATCAATATATGCAAAATAAAAGCGTTAAAATTGTATGGGACCCGTATTAATTATATACGCGAATATTAGAAAATATAACCTGTATTAGTAGATTACATGTATAAATTGAAAATACCAATAAACCCGTAATCTTTAAATCTGAAGACAGTCATTTATTCCAATATATGTCAAAATTAAAGTGCTAAAATTATATGGGAAGATATACACGTACTACTTATAATGTCCGATTATTAGTAGAAGATTACCCGTTTTGCGATATGAGTCACAAATGTTTTTTGGTAAAATACAACAGACGACGTAATAAATTGAATATATAATTTATCCCCTTAATCTTCATACCAGAAGACTCTACTTGATTCCAATATATATGCCAATATATGTCAAAATATATGCCAATATACCTGTACTACTTATATTCTCGTAGGTTAGAAGATATACCCGTGCATTACTAGAAGATTACTCGTACAACGTACAATATGCGTGTGTCAGCAATTTTTGCCGCAATAAAACAATGGCGTAATAACTTAAAAATATCAATAATCCCTGAATCAATAATTCCGGAAAATATCAATAATAATAATGTTTAAACCTGAAGAGTATAATTGATATTATCCAGTCCAAAATGAAATGGCAATGAAATTTATTTTATATACATATCTTCATTATTCAAATCGGAAAGGATTTAATAAAAATCGCCTGCCGCATAAACACATTGGATTTAAATCCGTTGCTAAGCGACATGATATCATTTGCTTCAAATAAATTGGTAGAAAAAATATCGTCTAAATAGTTATATTTCTATGGAACATTTGGTGACAGTTTCGTCAAATTAGCGACATTTTAAAAAATCGCGAAATTTATCGCCAAGTGGGACTGTAGAACTGACAGTTCCACTTTGCGACAAATTGACGAAATATCATCACAATACTATCCCCTAACAAAAAACAATTAATATCATTTATGTAGCGCAATTTTATCAATTTCAAGATATTTTTATAGATTTGAAAACATTTTTATCAATTTGGTGACATTTTAAAAATTCGCTAAATGTATTACTAAGTAGGATGGTTGGTCTGACAGATAAATGCTAACCAAACATCATTTCAGTACTCTCTTCTAACAAAACAAAAAAAAATTTCATTGATATGTAGAAGACCCAAGCCACACGACCAACCCAAAGGTTTATGGCAGCTGTTTGTGTGTCGTTTATATCAATTTGGCGACATTTCCGTCAATTTGGCAAAGTTTAAGAAAAGTTGTCAAATTAGCGATATCCCTCCAAATTCGTAGCTTTGAATTTGCAGATCTGAATGAAACATTCTTATCCCGTTTCAATATACTAAATGAAAACACTACAATTGTATTAGAAGATATACCCGCTCTACTCTTTTTCTGTTTCAACAATCGGCTATATGAATTTATTGGGTAAACACAATATATGAGTTTAGTAGCTAAATACGATATAAGCTTGAAAACTCTTTGCCAAAATAAATGAAATTGATGTACGCAGTCAGCAATTAATATAATTAAAAGAAAAATCAAACCGTCCATTCATAAGATATACTTTTATATCCATTTATCAATTTATTTATTATTTAAATCGAAAAAAAAATAATAAAAACATTAACAAACACATTTAATTTAATTGCGATGCCGAGCAACATGATATATCCTCCTAAAATGTTAAAATTTATTAACCACTAACAGCACACCCGTTATTCGTACGGAGTGTATAATTTAAAGAAACTTAAAGTTCGCAATCATGTGCAAATTCTGTTAAAATATTAAATTTATTGCTCCTAAAGAGAAGTTTAAGAATATATGTTCTCACTATGCAAAATTATCTTCACGATCAGATCTGAAGAATAAAACATCCTGCCCCCTTTTGTAAGCTAATTTACAGAAGAAAAAATAGGAATTGAATGAATATATGCAACCCCGTACTAATTATATTGTCGCAGATCAGAAAATATGCCAATGTGTTAGTAGAAGATTACCCGTATTACAATATGCGTCTCAAAAATATTTGCCAAAATAAAAGAGATGACGTAATAAATTGAAAACATCAATAATATCCGTACTCTTTATACCAGAAGGTCGTAATTGATTCCAATATATGCCAATATATATCAAAACATATGTCAATATACCTGTACTACTTATATTCTCGTAGATTAAAAGATATACACGTGTATTTGTAGAAGATTCGTACAACATACAATATATGAGTTTAAACAATTTTTGTCATAATAAAATAATTGCATAATAACTTGAAAATATCAATAATCCTTGAATTAATAATCCCCGAAAATATAAATAATAATAATTTTTAAACCTGAAGACCGTAATTGATATTATCCAGTCAGAAATGCTATAAGAAAAATCAAATCGTTCTTTTCTAAAATATATTTTTATATCCATTTATTTATTACACAAATCGAAAAAATAATTATTGAAATTAACAGACAGATTTAATTTAATTGCGTTTCTGAGTAACATGATATAAGATAGAATCTTATAACATGTTAAATATGTCATGTCTTATAACATAAACTGCGAAATTAAATAACGATTTTGATTTCTCTATACTTCTCATTGTTCCGTAAAAGCTTGTTTTAAATAAACCATGAAGATAGATTTCCCCTTTAAATCATGTTTCAAACAATTCATGTTTTCAGAAAGTGACTAATTAACGCAAAAAATCTCCCATCAAACTCAGAGATTAAATTTTAATTCACTTTCAAACGATTTTCAAGCTTTTCGTTTGGATAAACCACGGAGTTAGGGAGTAGAACTCCTAGGAAAAAGTTCCGTTTTTCATTAATATCTCGACAACCCCAGGTCTTAGAAACTCGAAACTTGAACAAAAGTTATAGGAGGATATTTTAAGGCTATTCACCAAATTTCATTAAATTCGGTTCAGCCGTTTTTCCGTGATGATGAGACAAACGAAAATTTCGTTTTTTACTAATATCTCGAGAACCACTGGTTGTAGAAACTCAAAACACGGATATAATTTTAAGTGGGGCTATTTCTGGGCTACCCACAAAATTTCATCAAATTTGGTTCAGCCGTTCTCCCGTGATGGTGTGACAAACAGACAGACAGCCAGACAGACAGACAGATTTTCATTTTTATTTATATAGATTTGTTTATTGCAAAACAGTACTATGAAAGAATATAAGTGCATAATTTTTAAACACTTTCTTGGAAAAAACGGGTGTATGTTATTTAGGCGAGTACAATTATTTTGAGAGCGTTTTAAGTCCATTCCCTCAGGTAAATAGAACAATATGCGCTCTTGCCAACCGCTAAGAACTGTAGCTTGGTAGGCAAAGATACATTCTAACACAGCAAGAACACCCAAACGAAATTTCTCTAGCGGGTGGTATCAGATATTGAAAATAAAACCCCACCATAAACGTATGAATACAAGCCATAAAGGGGAACTCGCCTCCACACACGTAGATGAAGAAAGCTGGTGCAAAATATATCATTGAGATGAGATTTAAAATAAAACAAAGAGAAAATTAATTATCTGTAAATTATTGGTGAAAAATGAAAGAATTTAGAGAGAGGGAAAATAGACAAGCATTTATAAAGAAATAGAGACAGAAAACAACTGGGACTATAATTAGAAACTACTCAGATAGTAATTAAAAGGAATATAACAAAAGAACATAATCGGTTTCAATGATAAATTTCATCAATCCAACTGTCATGCACTGGATATGTTATGCTTTAAAAGTAAAACAAATCAGATATATCCAAACGTTAATATTTAAAAGTTATAAATACCCATAGATGACGCTTCATGCCATTTAGAAATTGATATATAATAGCACTGGCGTAGTTAAAAGATGCCCCTAGGTGTATACATCCCCCCCCCCCTTTGAAAATATATTGATTTTATTTTGATTTTATTTAAAACTAGCAGCATACCCGTTCTTCGTACGGAGTATAAAATATAAAGAAACTTGAAATTCATAATCATGCCCAAATTCTTATATTATACTAAATGACATGTTTAATCAAAATATTCTGTTAAAATATTTAATATAATGCTCCTAAAAAGAAGTTTAAGAATCTCTGTTCTCGCTATATAAAATTATCTTCATGGACATATCTGAAGAATAAAACATCTTGGACCCCTTATGTAAGCAAATATAAAAAAAAATATGGAATTGAATCAATATATGCAAAATAAAAGCGTTAAAATTGTATGGGACCCGTACTAATTATATAGGCGAATATTAGAAAATATAACCTGTATTAGTAGATTACATGTATAAATTGAAAATACCAATAAACCCGTAATCTTTAAATCTGAAGACACTCATTTATTCCAATATATGTCAAAATTAAAGTGCTAAAATTATATGGGAAGATATACACGTACTACTTATAATGTCCGATTATTAGTAGAAGATTACCCGTTTTGCAATATGAGTCACAAATGTTTTTTGGTAAAATACAACAGACGACGTAATAAATTGAATATATAATTAATCAGCTTAATCTTCATACCAGAAGACTGTACTTGATTCCAATATATATGCCAATATATGTCAAAATATATGCCAATATACCTGTACTATTTATATTCTCGTATGTTAGAAGATATACCCGTGCATTCCTAGAAGATTACTCGTACAACGTACAATATGCGTGTGTTAGCAATTTTTGCCGCAATAAACTTAAAAATATCAATAATCCCTGAATCAATAATTCCGGAAAATATCAATAATAATAATGTTTAAACCTGAAGAGTATAATTGATATTATCCAGTCCAAAATGAAATGGCAATGAAATTTATTTTATATACATATCTTCATTATTTAAATCGGAAAGGATTTAATAAAAATCGTCTGCCGCATAAACACATTGGATTTAAATCCGTTGCTAAGCGACATGATATCATTTTCTTCAAATAAATTGGTAGAAAAAATATCGTCTAAATAGTTATATTTCTATGGAACATTTGGCGACAGTTTCGTCAAATTAGCGACATTTTAAAAAATCGCCAAATTTATCGCCAAGTGGGACTGTAGAACTGACAGTACCACTTTGCGACAAATTGACGAAATATCATCACAATACTATCCAGTAACAAAAAACAATTAATATCATTTATGTAGCGCAATTTTATCAATTTCAAGATATTTTTATAGATTTGAAAACATTTTTATCAATTTGGTGACATTTTAAAAATTCGCTAAATGTATTACTAAGTAGGATGGTTGGTCTGACAGAGAAATGCTAACCAAACATCATTTCAGTACTCTCTTCTAACAAAACAAAAAAAAAATTCATTGATATGTAGAAGACCCAAGTCACACGACCAACCCGAAGGTTTATGGCAGCTGTTTGTGTGTCGTTTATATCAATTTGGCGACATTTCCGTCAATTTGGCAAAGTTTAAGAAAAGTTGTCAAATTAGAGATATCCCTCCAAATTCGTAGTTTTGAATTTGCAGATCTGAATGAAACATTCTTATCCCGTTTCAATATACTAAATGAAAACACTACAATTGTATTAGAAGATAAACCCGCTCTACTCTTTTTCTGTTTCAACAATCGGCTATATGAATTTATTGGCTAAACACAATATATGAGTTTAGTAGCTAAATACGATATAAGCTTGAAAACTCTTTGCCAAAATAAATGAAATTGATGTACGCAGTGAGCAATTAATATAATTAAAAGAAAAATCAAACCGTCCATTCATAAGATATACTTTTATATCCATTTATCCATTTATTTATTATTTAAATCGAAAAAAAATAATAAAAACATTAACAAACACATTTAATTTAATTGAGATGCCGAGCAACATGATATATCCTCCTAAAATGTTAAAATTTATTAACCACTAACAGCACACCCGTTATTCGTACGGAGTGTATAATTTAAAGAAACTTAAAGTTCGCAATCATGTGCAAATTCTGTTAAAATATTAAATTTATTGCTCCTAAAGAGAAGTTTAAGAATATATGTTCTCACTATGCAAAATTATCTTCACGATAAGATCTGAAGAGTAAAACATCCTGCCCCCTTTTGTAAGCAAAATTACAAAAGAAAAAATTGGAATTGAATGAATATATGCAACCCCGTACTAATTATATTGTCGCAGATCAGAAAATATGCCAATGTGTTAGTAGAAGATTACCCGTATTACAATATGCGTCTCAAAAATATTTGCCAAAATAAAAGAGATGACGTAATAAATTGAAAACATCAATAATATCCGTACTCCTTATACCAGAAGGTCGTAATTGATTCCAATATATGCCAATAGATATCAAAACATATGTCAATATACCTGTACTACTTATATTCTAGTAGATTAAAAGATATACACGTGTATTTGTAGAAGATTCGTACAACATACAATATATGAGTTTAAACAATTTTTGTCATAATAAAATAATTGCATAATAACTTGAAAATATCAATAATCCTTGAATCAATAATCCCCGAAAATATAAATAATAATAATTTTTAAACCTGAAGACCGTAATTGATATTATCCAGTCAAAAATGCTATAAGGAAAATCAAATCGTTCTTTTCTAAAATATATTTTTATATCCATTTATTTATTATTCAAATCGAAAAAATAATTATTAAAATTAACAGACAGATTAATTTTAATTGCCTTTCTGAGTAACATGATATAAGATAGAATCTTATAACATGTTAAATATGTCATGTCTTATAACATAAACTGCGAAATTAAATAACGATTTTGATTTCTCTATACTTCTCATTGTTCCGTAAAAGCTTGTTTTAAATAAACCATGAACCATGGAGATAGATTTCCCCTTTAAATCATGTTTCAAACAATTCATGTTTTCAGAAAGTGACTAATTAACGCAAAAAATCTCCCATCAAACTCAGAGATTAAATTTTAATTCACTTTCAAACGATTTTCAAGCTTTTCGTTTGGATAAACCACGGAGTTAGGGAGTAGAACTCCTAGGAAAAAGTTCCGTTTTTCATTAATATCTCGACAACCCCAGGTCTTAGAAACTCGAAACTTGGACAAAAGTTATGGGGGGATATTTCAAGGCTATTCACCAAATTTCATTAAATTCGGTTCAGCCGTTTTTCCGTGATGATGAGACAAACGAAAATTTCGTTTTTTACTAATATCTCGAGAACCACTGGTCGTAGAAACTCAAAACGCGGACTAAATTTTAAGTGGGGCTATTTCTAGGCTACCCTCAAAATTTCATCAAATTCGGTTCAGCCGTTCTCCCGTGATGACGGGACAAACAGACAGACAGACAGACAGACAGACAGACAGACAGACAGACAGACAGATTTTCAATTTTATTTATATAGACTAGCAGCATACCCGTTCTTCGTACGGAGTATATAATATAAAGAAACTTGAAATTCATAATCATGCCCAAATTCTTATAGTATACTAAATGACATGTTTAATCAAAATATTCTGTTAAAATATTTAATATAATGCTCCTCAAAGAAGTTTAAGAATCTCTGTTCTCGCTATATAAAATTATCTTCATGAACATATCTGAAGAATAAAACATCTTGGACCCCTTATGTAAGCAAATATATAAAAAAATGGAATTGAATCAATATATGCAAAATAAAAGCGTTAAAATTGTATGGGACCCGTACTAATTATATACGCGAATATTAGAAAATATAACCTGTATTAGTAGATTACATGTATAAATTGAAAATACCAATAAACCCGTAATCTTTAAATCTGAAGACAGTCATTTATTCCAATATATGTCAAAATTAAAGTGCTAAAATTATATGGGAAGATATACACGTACTACTTATAATGTCCGATTATTAGTAGAAGATTACCCGTTTTGCAATATGAGTCACAAATGTTTTTTGGTAAAATACAACAGACGACGTAATAAATTGAATATATAATTAATCCCCTTAATCTTCATACCAGAAGACTGTACTTGATTCCAATATATATGCCAATATATGTCAAAATATATGCCAATATACCTGTACTACTTATATTCTCGTAGGTTAGAAGATATACCCGTGCATTCCTAGAAGATTACTCGTACAACGTACAATATGCGTGTGTCAGCAATTTTTGCCGCAATAAAACAATGGCGTAATAACTTAAAAATATCAATAATCCCTGAATCAATAATTCCGGAAAATATCAATAATAATAATGTTTAAACCTGAAGAGTATAATTGATATTATCCAGTCCAAAATGAAATGGCAATGAAATTTATTTTATATACATATCTTCATTATTCAAATCGGAAAGGATTTAATAAAAATCGTCTGCCGCATAAACACATTGGATTTAAATCCGTTGCTAAGCGACATGATATCATTTGCTTCAAATAAATTGGTAGAAAAAATATCGTCTAAATAGTTATATTTCTATGGAACATTTTTTTCGACAGTTTCGTCAAATTAGCGACATTTTAAAAAATCGCCAAATTAAAAAATCGCCAAATTACTGACAGTTCCACTTTGCGACAAATTGACGAAATATCATCACAATACTATCCCCTAACAAAAAACAATTAATATCATTTATGTAGCGCAATTTTATCAATTTCAAGATATTTTTATAGATTTGAAAACATTTTTATCAATTTGGTGACATTTTAAAAATTCGCTAAATGTATTACTAAGTAGGATGGTTGGTCTGACAGATAAATGCTAACCAAACATCATTTCAGTACTCTCTTCTAACAAAACAAAAAAAAATTTAATTGATATGTAGAAGACCCAATCCACACGACCAACCCGAAGGTTTATGGCAGCTGTTTGTGTGTCGTTTATATCAATTTGGCGACATTTCCTTCAATTTGGCAAAGTTTAAGAAAAGTTGTCAAATTAGCGATATCCCTCCAAATTCGTAGCTTTGAATTTGCAGATCTGAATGAAACATTCTTATCCCGTTTCAATATACTAAATGAAAACACTACAATTGCATTAGAAGATATACCCGCTCTACTCTTTTTCTGTTTCAACAATCGGCTATATGAATTTATTGGCTAAACACAATATATGAGTTTAGTAGCTAAATACGATATAAGCTTGAAAACTCTTTGCCAAAATAAATGAAATTGATGTACGCAGTCAGCAATAAATATAATTAAAAGAAAAATCAAACCGTCCATTCATAAGATATACTTTTATATCCATTTATCCATTTATTTATTATTTAAATCGAAAAAAAATAATAAAAACATTAACAAACACATTTAATTTAATTGCGATGCCGAGCAACATGATATATCCTCCTAAAATGTTAAAATTTATTAACCACTAACAGCACACCCGTTATTCGTACGGAGTGTATAATTTAAAGAAACTTAAAGTTCGCAATCATGTGCAAATTCTGTTAAAATATTAAATTTATTGCTCCTAAAGAGAAGTTTAAGAATATATGTTCTCACTATGCAAAATTATCTTCACGATCAGATCTGAAGAATAAAACATCCTGCCCCCTTTTGTAAGCAAATTTACAGAAGAAAAAATAGGAATTGAATGAATATATGCAACCCCGTACTAATTATATTGTCGCAGATCAGAAAATATGCCAATGTGTTAGTAGAAGATTACCCGTATTACAATATGCGTCTCAAAAATATTTGCCAAAATAAAAGAGATGACGTAATAAATTGAAAACATCAATAATATCCGTACTCTTTATACCAGAAGGTCGTAATTGATTCCAATATATGCCAATATATATCAAAACATATGTCAATATACCTGTACTGCTTATATTCTCGTAGATTAAAAGATATACACGTGTATTTGTAGAAGATTCGTACAACATACAATATATGAGTTTAAACAATTTTTGTCATAATAAAATAATTGCATAATAACTTGAAAATATCAATAATCCTTGAATCAATAATCCCCGAAAATATAAATAATAATAATTTTTAAACCTGAAGACCGTAATTGATATTATCCAGTCAAAACTGCTATAAGAAAAATCAAATCGTTCTTTTCTAAAATATATTTTTATATCCATTTATTTATTATTCAAATCGAAAAAATAATTATTAAAATTAACAGACAGATTTAATTTAATTGCGTTTCTGAGTAACATGATATAAGATAGAATCTTATAACATGTTAAATATGTCATGTCTTGTAACATAAACTGCGAAATTAAATAACGATTTTGATTTCTCTATACTTCTCATTGTTCCGTAAAAGCTTGTTTTAAATAAACCATGAACCATGGAGATAGATTTCCCCTTTAAATCATGTTTCAAACAATTCATGTTTTCAGAAAGTGACTAATTAACGCAAAAAATCTCCCATCAAACTCAGAGATTAAATTTTAATTCACTTTCAAACGATTTTCAAGCTTTTCGTTTGGATAAACCCCGGAGTTAGGGAGTAGAACTCCTAGGAAAAAGTTCCGTTTTTCATTAATATCTCGACAATCCCAGGTCTTAGAAACTCGAAACTTGGACAAAATTTATGGGGGGATATTTCAAGGCTATTCACCAAATTTCATTAAATTCGGTTTAGCCGTTTTTCCGTGATGATGAGACAAACGAAAATTTCGTTTTTTACTAATATCTCGAGAACCACTGGTCGTAGAAACTCAAAACACGGATATAATTTTAAGTGGGGCTATTTCTGGGCTACCCACAAAATTTCATCAAATTCGGTTCAGCCGTTCTCCCGTGATGGTGTGACAAACAGACAGACAGACAGACAGACAGACAGACAGATTTTCATTTTTATTTATATAGATTTAAATTTCAAAATTTTTTCTATTTAAAATATCTAAAATATTTTATACATACATCTTTTTTTTCTCTCTCGGATTGCTGTAGAAAAGAATATAAAAAATAAACTTTGTATGGTGTTTACTTATGAAATATTTATGTTTCAGACATTTTATGAATATTTAGATTGTAAAAATTCCATTTAATATACATTTAAGTAAGTATTAGGATGTTTAGACTTTTCTATAGGATATTCATAAGAGAAACTATTAAAAAGAAAATATAAACGATAATAAGGAAATTTCAGACGTTACATTCTTGCAAAGGGCTGGAAATAGCTGGAGAAAAGGATCTACGTCAACCAAGATTGGCATTTAGTAAATCTGATCAGAAATTTAGAATGGTCAGAAATCCTTCGCATCCTGACGACAGCATTTTATGATTTTTTGTTTCGTATTAACTTGTTACGGAAATGGATTTTCTTTCAAACACAGCAAATCTGGTGTCCGTGTGTGTGTGCATGGAGTAAGCAAGATGACATCGTCGAAAAGTGACCTGATGCACATATGTATTTTCAAAATCTGACAAATCCATTTCTATTTTGGATTTCTACTTTCCTTATATACATCGTATTATGTATCAGGAAAGTATTGTGACGGAGTCGAAAATTCGAATTCGAGTTTCAACGGGAGGGCACATTCCAAATATCATCGAACACGAATGAAACGTTTTTGAGATGATGTCTGTGTGCTTCAGTGAGTTTATGGAGACGATATCTCACGAACGGAGCGACTCGAATTGTAGTTTGATACAAAAATGTCAATCCGTGAATGCTGAAAGCGTATTGCTTTTAAACGCTGTCGAATGTCCAAAACCCTATGAATATTTGCCTGAAATTTTGAAAGAATCATCACAAAATGAAAACCTTTAATAAAGTTAAGACAATAGTCATTTTATATGTAATTTTTCATTAGAAAACGATTGACACAAACTTTAGAACCATAGCACATTTTTAAAAAGTAATATTAACTATTGTGAAATATGTTCACTTTTCATATGTAATATCATGTGATAAATTTGGTAACATCATTCTCGCAGATCTAGCATGTTCCATTCATGAGAAAATATACTTTGGGTAATACTTTTTTATTTTAACGCCAATAGTCATTTATCTGCTATAAGAATAATTCATTTATCCGTCTATAACGCTGGGCGAGATATTGGAGGCGAAGTTGGCAACTTGGAAACTTTTTCATTGTTGCCAAATTAACGAAAATATCACCCAATTGATAAAAAATTGCCAAATTTATGAAACGAACGCTAAATCAATGAAATGACAATAAATTGATGAAATTCAATATCTTGGAAAGAACATAAATGTAGGCTGTAAGAATAACCCATTTCTCCGCCCGTTCGTAACGCTTGGCGAAAAAGGCTATTTTAAAGGTTTTCAAAGTGACATAAATGTCTTCATATTAATAAAAATGACGCCAAAAGGGAAATACCTATTTCGCAAATTCTGATTTCTGTCAAATGACGGTCATACCTTAGTACATAAGAAATGCTCTTCTCTCCGTTTGTTTTTAATACTTGGTGACCCATTTTGCGAACTTGACAAATAATCTAGCAAAGTATCGCCAATTTGGCGATATTTCACCCCAGATTGACGGAAATATCGTCAAATTTAATGAAAATGACGCCTAAATTATGAATTAATTATTAAAATATGTTAATATATGGACTATATATCTTATTAAAAATGCCAACAATATTGATAATTGTTAATTTAGAGTTGTGTGAAATATAAATTAATTGGGTACTTCGAAATAGTATTACATTTTGTCATCCAGAAAATCACCAAATGTACAATTCAACGTTGAAAACACAGTACCGTGCATTCTATACATTATTTCTTTTACAGTAAAAGGAGTAAATTCATTGCATTATATAAGGAAAGTCACGTCTTGCCCACATCAGATTTTCTTTGTGTGTATTTTAAAAATACATGAACAAGGCATTTCTTCCAAAATGATAGTCTCTGCAATGAAGCATTTTCATTTTATTTTAATGATCGCATGTGTAGCTAGTAATACATTTTCTTCAGCTAGTGGAGAATTGAATATGGACATATGATCTTCTGAAATAACACGATTCAGTTATGATCCCAAGATACCGAATTTTTGTCTGTAAGGAAAGTAATGTGGTAGAAACATTAAATTGATATTTCATAAAAATAATGCATCTGATACACCTGAAATTGTTTTAGTTTTACCTTCCTAAAATTTCAATTTCAAAGAATACAACATTTAGATTAATATATTGTTCTTCAACCCTCCTATGTCATATTACGAAAGACTTACTGACATTTATTTGGTGAGCCTAAAACCTATTTATTCGCAATGTGTTCTATCATCGTATTATCTTGCTAGCATTGTCACAATCTTTCGACTTTCATTTCTCCATTTTGACTACATTTACTTATTCAGCCGTCTTAACATATCTAAGACATTTTTGCTGTCACTGACATCTGCTTCTTTGACATTTCTTTCGCAAACACATGATTAAACATAGAAGATGGTTTCAGCAACGTTTTTAGCCAGAAATTCGAGTTAATTCAATATTGGTTGAGTGTTCTTGAGGTTTCTTTTCCTTTATGTTTTATTTCAACTTAGGTTTCAAGTTGTAAACATGGATTTTGAAATGACTAATAGCAAGAGGTATTTTATACAATAAGATATAAATCCAGCTAAGATACAACTGGTATAATAATCGTATTTTATATACGCAATTATATTAAAGCAAAAATCAATGTACAATTTTTTTAAGCAAGCAAACATGATAATTAATTATAAATTCATTGTTTTTAATATGTTTGGATAAAAAAACGCCATAAAAATAATATTCACGAACACAAAAAAAAAAAGAAAAGAATAAAAATTTAAAAAGATTGAAATAGTTTGAAGTCAAAAATAAAAAGCCCCTCATTAAAAATAAATCGTAAATATTTTGTGGATTTTACGGTAAAAATATTTTTTAAATCAAATTTTATTTTTTATGAATGATTTTATTTTTACTTAAATTAATCAATCAGCAACTCCTTTTAGCTTTATTTTTTTTTTGTCTCTTTGGAGGTATTGTTCCAGAACAAACAACTTGCTCTGTCAGAAAAGTTCTTGTGGCTAAATACAAAGAAAGACAAAGTGCTAAGTTGTGTAATTTTGAAAAAAGAAATCGAAATGCTCCATCATTTAAAATATAGATTACAAGCAATAATATAACTTGCTTATCTGCAATATGTTATTAAAGATCATACATTTGAAAGTTATTAAATAAAATTTTATATGTTATGAAAATACAAAAATTTTGAATTTTATAATTTAAATACCTATTTTAATACATGTAATACATATTTTTGCAGCTTCGGATAACGAAGGCTTTTTTAATGTTATGTTATGATATAATTTAATTTGGACGAATTTGCTGGGTCATCGTCCATAATTTTTTTAATATGATACCAAGGCTTTTATACCAGTCAGTTACAATTTTGGGAAGGTCGCAAAAAATGAATTAGGCACAGATTTTTAGAGATGTTACGACTACCTTTAAAGTCGAATGGTCGGTGTTATCAAATATTACACAATAAATATGTTCCCCCGGCCGACTAAACAGTTACCTTACACCTTTGTGGTAGGTCGGACGGTCTGGGTCTCAACAAGAACAACAATAAATATGTTCCGGCCGTCCAAATAGCTGCTCTAGGCCTCGGATGAGTCGGACGGTCTGGTTCTTCAACAATATATATCTTTGAGCATCGATATTGTTTCTGTCCTTTAGTTTTGTCATTTTAGTTGTGTAATAGATGACTAATATGTGTATAATTCATATTTAGCTAACAATTACAAATAAATAAGAGATCTACCAATCAGATTCCAATGCTGTTTCAAAGCCCTATCTTGTTCAAAATTGTAAAACAAATACCCTTTTCATTTTGGAGATACTTTTAAAACTTTGGACGAGTTCTGTGGAATTAAATTCCGTATTAGAATGCAATCAGGATATCCTCGAATTCTGACAAAATCTAAATCTACGAATGCATTGATTGATATAAGAATGATAAGATCAATTTTAATTTTTTATTGTTTTTGTATCGCTTAATTGTAGTGAAATATGTGCACACAAATCAAAAAATGTCATATATTCTTTAAAAATTGATGGTCACTGAGTTTAGTTTTATAGTATATAGAGTTTAAATTTTAACATGCAATTTATTACTACCGCATTCACTTTATAGTAAATGTTTATATTATACATATATATGTTTTTTATGTCCCTAATCGATATATAATAATTACGTTATGATATAATTGATATTAACTGACACAAAAACTGGCTGTTTCTATTCAGACGGGGAAGCGAAGAGGGATCAGAGGTAAAAAAAAATCTAATTGTGCCGATGAGTTATATATGTGGTGGTTTACAAAAAAAAGGTCCAATTTGTGTAATATTTCAAAATTGATTTAAAAGTCTTATTAAGTACAGTTTTATGCTGATTATAAAAAACCTCATATCTTAATGATAATTGTAAATCATTCTACGAATTTTGCATTGTTAATCAAGAAAAAACATTAAAATAAACTAGAAAACAGCTCAGCTTGAAAATTTTAAGTAGGGTTAGCTGGTTTAATCTTGAGTTAAACCATGGTCTTATTTTATAGTTTAAACATTTTTATTTTTTTAAGATATGGTTTTTCGTTCTTCTTCAAAAAACCCTATGCTTCTTTCAAACCTGGTGAAAAGAAAATAATATAATTCTCGAAATTGGCACTACGCAGAACATAGTGGAAACGTTTCCTGTATTTGGAAAGCATGCGGTTACATAAATCCACTGAAAAACGAAAACGATAATGCTGTCGGTACATATAATGGTTATATACCAAGTTATCTCAGAAATAAATTACTGGCAACTGTATACATTTCTTGTAAACCATCACATATATTTCAATAACACACATTGAAGTACATTTTAAACGATTGGAATGAATTGATATTCCTAACGTCATTGTTCACAATATGCGTAAAAAGTATTGAAACTGTAAAATAAAGAATAAAACCATAAATATAATTCTCTAAAAGTGGGGTTTAATGTAAAGTAAGCTGATGGTAAATTTAGTTCAATAAAAATATCAAAACTGCAAAATCAGCATCTGAGAAATGTTGTTGTTGTTGAAACCCAGACCGTCCGACCTACCAGAAAGGTGTAAGGTAACTGTTTGGACGGTCGGGAAGTGCCACCCAATTTAGACCGGAACCCAGTGGGGGAGGCATCCACAGGGACCGTACCCTCCTTCCCTTACCACCAACCTCTCGGAAGGACTTTCGGACCCACATGTTTAACGTGATCGTACTCCGCATGAACACGGCGGTAGTTTTGGCAGTGGCTGGAATCGAACCCGGGCCTACCGAGTGCAACTCCAGCGCGCTAACCAATGGGCTACCGCGCCCCGCATCTGAGAAATGTAGTAAAAATGAAGTAGGTACGATGACCTAAAAACGGGAATAGTGTAAAAGTGAAAAGCATGTTATTCAATGTAGATAACACAAAGATAAAAATATTAAACGTATATAATAATTTTGAAACCTCATATGTGCTATTAAAGCCAATTTCTACTTGTGTTGTGTATGGGAGCTCTAACTAGTTACATTTTACTGAAAACTTTTGTCATTATCACAATAAAAATTTCTTCTGAATCGTGGAATCACCAATACTATTTAATTTTGATCTTAATTTACAATTCATGGTTAAAAGATCTTACACAAGCCAACAAAATAAGTCAGTTTTGATCTTTTCATTGAAATGAAAAAAATCGAAAACATGTTTTCTTTAAAATTTATATTTTTTCAAAGGGCAAAAAACGTTTACACAACGTTTTGTTATACAATCCCTAGAATGCAAGATGGTGATATTAGTTTCATGTTTGTTTGATGTGAATTTTCAGGTGCGGTGTATATATAACTAATATCATCATCTTGCATTCTAGAGATTGTGTAACAAAACGTTGTGTAACGTAAAAAATCAAAAACGTTTTACACATAATTCCGGATATAGCTGCCGCTTATGATACTTGATATAATGAAACCATTTCTTTCTTTAAAAGTTAGTTCTTCGAATACAGGCGCATTACTGTATATATAAAGCTTACAAATTTGTCTGATGATATACATTCACCGCAACTAAAAATTCACATCAAACAAACATGAAAATAATATCATCTTGCATTCTAGAGATTGTATAACAAAATGTTGTGTAACAAGGAGATGGTTCATGCTTTCTTTCATCAATTTTCTTCAAACTTCCTTCAAAATAATTGCACATATTAGACTAAAAAATGCCAAATTGTAAAATGAATTACTGAACTGTTAAGGGGTACTGCTACCAATATTTCACATTCACATATAGATGATCACAGCGAATATTTGGACATATTGCAAAATCGCGGTAGGATAGATTTTAGAGCGTAGTTCTGAAGGTCACTTGTTAATATCGCACAAATTCGAAGCAAGGTAACTTTTAACAAAAACAACTGCAAAATCATCAGATGCAACACTATATTCACTGAATTCCTTCATGTTCGCGGCAGAAACTAATTTATTTCTTCCTAATTGTTGAGTATTGTAATTTGTGACTTCACCCTTTATCTTGTCTTTCTGAATAGCTGAGTTATAATCATACAGTTTTAGGCAGCAGGTACCCAAACATTTTCGCATCTCCTTGTTACATAGCATAATCATTTTTTTCTTATATTTCATCAGTATTTTATGATTCGCGTGTGTGCTCTTGACAGGCAACTACTCCCGCCTGATCTGCGAGATCCAGTTCATTCGCAGCATGGGCTACTACCTGATCCAGATCTACATTCCAGCTGGCCTGATCGTGATCATCTCTTGGGTGTCGTTCTGGCTCCATCGGAACGCAACACCAGCCCGGGTGGCGCTAGGCGTGACTACCGTGCTCACGATGACCACCCTCATGTCCAGCACCAACGCCGCCTTACCCAAGATCTCCTACATAAAGAGCATCGACGTCTATCTGGGCACCTGCTTCGTCATGGTGTTCGCCTCGCTGCTCGAGTACGCGACCGTCGGCTACCTCGGCAAGCGGATCGCCATGCGAAAGACCCGGTCTCAGCTGATCGCCAAGATCGCCGAGCAGCACCGGCAGCGGTGTCTCGCCGCTCACCACCACGCTCCGGCCACCGGAACCGACGGCACGGGCGACGCCGCGGTCCTTGTTGCTGCAAACGCCGAGGTGCCTCTTGTCCGGACCGCGGTCACCACCCACCGCTACCGTTACGACGGCCTCAACCCTGCCGCCAACCAGGTAACTCATTTCTAAATCTACATATCCTTTTATCGGAGTAGATTATCCTCTGACCTGAGAAGATATTCAAGGTTACTGGCACAGGCAAATGTGGAAAATATGATATTTCTCATCTAGGTTTTTCACTTTCAATATAACTCAAGAGCTTTCTTTTGACACATCCATACTGACAAATTGATTACGATTTGAAATGTATTTACTTCTAGCCTGGAAAACATCTTCTGACGACGATGATCGCAGCTGCCATTGCTTCCTATTTTTGACTTTACGTATTCAGGATGTGAAATACCATTGTATTCAGGATGTGAATCACCGTTGTATTCAGGATGAGAAACACCATTGTATTCTTAGAGTTTAATCATTATATATTAAAAGTAGATTGGCTTAGAAATAGGTGCTGGAACATAAGGAGAAAGACAACACTGAGCAGTCCCTCACCATCCCTCACTGACTCATCTACAACCCGCAGTAGATGATGATATGATGGCTAATGAGTTAATGTTATATTAGATGTTCGAAAAATATGGTAATGGGATTTATTTCCTTAAATATTGATCCTAGATATATACGTTTAATAGCAATTTCTTAATATAATGGGCAACATTTTATGTGAACTATTTTAAATCTGTGGGTGTCTTCTGTTATAAATGCATTTTGTAACAGTTTTATTGTCGATTCCTGCTCCAGCGATCCTCAAAGAGTGTGCAACGGCGGAGTAGTGTGCTGCAATATTGCGTGGCTGCGTCACAAGGAAAGCAACAAAAATATGAGAAAATAAAAGGAAATATAAAATAAGTCTTAATTATTTTAACAAATTTATTTATTAATACAAGAGGAATAAATAAATTGTAACTAGTACAGACTGGAATAAATGGAATTAGTGAATGAATAATTACATCATTTTTCAATTCTGCTAGAGTTCGGAACCGTTTAGGATATTTCTTAAACTAGAATTGCCTAATTGGCCTTGATAAGAATAACGTTTCATTTACTGTCATTTTCTATACTATTACTTTCTATACTGTCATTTTATATTCTATTTACGCTGTCATTTACTATACGTGTGTACTGTAATATCTCACAAGGCAAAACACAGTGATGCGCGGTAAACAAGTTTCAAAATCATTGTAGTAGATAATTATCTACAAATTTGTAATTGCTTTTCCGTCTATTTCACTTTATTGCCCATTTCGTCATACTGATGTTTCAAAATGTCCACTAGTGGTATTACACTCACTTTTATTCGATCGGGGAAGGTCACTTTACCACAGATAAACCTAACGTACATACTCATGGGCCTTTCTTTACAATGTTATTGGGGTGCTTAATGACGTTCCACGGAACCTAGTATAATTTGATGACTTGTCAGTAAAACACATTAAGCGGTTTATTAGAATCAAACCTCAGAGGTATTTGAAAGTAAGGTGAAACAACACAGTATGCAGTCTGTAAATGTGCTAACCCTCGCTTCCAAACAACCTGATAACGCCCTTACATGCCCAAGAAGAATTTTGGCTCATGCTAATATCTCAAGTCTCAGTCTATTAACTGTTATCTCATATTTTACTTCGGACATATCCCTTTTCCTTGGAACATACCCTCGAGACTCGTCACTACCTGTCCCATTCAGTCAACCAAGAGACTCGGTAAGCTAATTTCTGCCAATCGTCGAGAAACTATTCTCGTTGATATTGGAACATCCAATGTACCTCACAAATTCTGCAGAATGTCGACAATCGTCGTTTGCCTTCAAATGCTTCAATCAACGTGCACTGACGTATGTCTATGTGGACCTGATACGGTTCGCATGCCCTTCTTCAATCCATCTTCTCCAAATCATTTGAACAGTGGACGCTTCTACGCATGTTTCAGCGCAATGCGCCGGTACGACCACCCATCCGTACGTAGGCATAAAATGTATTCCCTCGTACGATTGTCCAAATGCTGAAATGAACTTCGGCGTCGTCTGCCAGGGATCTCTTCAACAACACGTGTATTCTGAAATGAAAAACAGATAGGAAAACGAGTTTCCGTATGCGACAGACGGTAACAACTGTTGGCTCATCTGCCGTTTCCATCCCTTTTATCCCGCGATATAATCACCTGATCTACTTACATTTCAGATTATTTGTATACATTGGCCAGCTTCGTTTGTCTAGCAATTTGCATAATTATACGGCCAAAGCTTCATAGTGTTGCATTTTCTATGTTGGGTAGTGTATATTTTTGTTAGTAATGTCGTTCTTGTTCTTAATAATCCCACTTGCAGGGAATAAGATTAGAACTAGCCCATAAAACCAACGTTTATGGCAAAGGGAAAGTGAGTGTAGTATTTGGGGGTACACAGACTCCAGGAACACCATGGTAGAAGACTTTTGCATAACATCACTCAAATTAGACCTGGACCCCTAGGGGGGCAGCTACAGGGACCGTACTCTCTTTCACTGACCCATCACTTCTTGGAAGAACATTCGGACCTATAGATGTTTGTACTTCGATTAAAGAAGAGGTTAGTTTTGGGCGGCGTCGAGGATCGTTTTCGGAACCTATCGCCTTAACTACTGGGTTGTCCTGGATATTCTTTTACTAGTGTTTAAGTCTGTCAAAGAGATGGAAACTATCACTTATAACATAATGTTTAACTTTTCAATGAGTTCTATATTGTTTAACAATGACAATTAGCGCCGAAAAGTGTCGTCTTAATCGAAAATACGATTCCGTTAGGCTCTGAATAATGGTTGACACTGTACGTTTACAAGGATCTAGCATTCTAAATTACCAAGGGGTGTAAGCTACCAAGGGGTGGAAACCCTCCATTTTCTACGCACACCGCGGAAAATCTAAAATTTGGATCCGTAAATATAAATTTTGCATAGTAGATACCATAATTGTGCAAAGCTCCAGTTTTCTAGGTTTCTGCAGGGGGCTTCTGGAGGGTCTATAAAATATTTTTAAAACCACCCTATTTTAAATCCCCTTAGATAGGAAATTGGAAATTCGGCAATGTTAGGTTCTTGATCATGTTCTGTACTGTAAGTGTGCAGTACTCTAGCTCGTTAGTGAGTCTCCTGGAGGGTCTTAAAATTTATACAATTAGTGTATAGACTAGTATTTAAACTGTAACCTTATTATTTAAACTTTAAACATATTATATAGATTAGTATTTAGCCTGTAAAAGGCATGGAAATTAACACCCTTACAAAGTGTATTTGCAACTCATATGTTACAGGTATTATTTTGCTTAACAAGGTATGGTTCTTAATAATAATTTAGAATTCTCGAATAATTTAGTTATCTCAATTGAAAATTGGTCCAGTTAGATTCAGCACCGGGGTTGAGTTTCATTTTTTTAACCCCAGTGTGGACTTCGAGAGGGTTTTGAGATATATTACTCCTCCCTTTTCATTTTGTATACACTGGGACTCCCCGCCCCCGGGGCAGGTCACTCCGAGATGTGGTTACGGATCTTACCTCTGTAGCTCTGGTCCTCCAACCTGGAGGGCATAATAATCGGGTTACCTGGTAGTCGATGAACTGTCCGCCGAACCGGTAAGACTATCAGGCCCCGACTCTTCCGGGTGGCCATGACCACTGGACTGTGCGTATTCATAGCCTGAGCCAAGCCCGGTCGGTGGCTGGGGTATGGCTTGACGGGTGGTCTTCGGGACCCTGACCGGTAAATGATTCTGTCGAAAACATGACTCCCGGCTGCGGCTTTGCTGGATGAGAGATTTTGCCTCTGTGCCTTCTCTGTGCCTTGTAGTTGGAATAAACCCATAGGTTGCCGCAGGAGTTGGACCTTACTTTGTATACACTGGGACAAAAATACAAATCTATTCTCCGTTAGGTTTGGCCCAGTTGCCGTACTATGTTTTTTTTTTACTTTTATTAGGAGAATAATGGCCTTTACCAAAGGATGGTTTGAAGGGTTATTTGACCTCTCTCTCCCGAAAGTATATTTATTTAAAATGTAGAAATTGCTACATATAAATGGAAAATGAAAAGTACAAAGAAGGATAAAAGTACAGAGAAGATCAAAATAAACTATATTAAACATTATATCGTTTCAAATAAACATCTATTTTAAGCATTTATATCTTTTCGCTTTAAGGATGAATAAATATATAAAATTTTACAAAGAATAAATATCAAAATACTACATAATAAATCTGCAATGAATTGAACAGGATGCATCAAGTAGTATTAGGATCATGTCTGGAAGAAATTTTATTCAATTTCATGGGAGTATATCATAAGAGGTTTTATTTTATTTTGAATAAATTTGTTATTTAATGCTTTATTTATCCAACCTTGTAAGTATGTTACATATTGTTTCGTTAAGTGGTGGGATTTTGTCAGTGAACAATAAAAAATCATGTGTATTGATTTGCTTTTACATACGTTACAAATAAGATTTAAAGAGTTCATGTTATTTAGTTTGTGGACAGTTGCAGACTAGTTAGGAAAGAGGTAAAATATTTAAATAAAATACAAAAGTTAATATTGATTAAATGTAATATAGAGGAAGCTAACCTTCCATTTCCTTTTTTTTGTGCATGCTACCAATTTATTTGCCAATCTATTTCGGATTCTTATAATTTATTTTTGTAATTTATTATTATTTTAGGATGTTTTTAATATTTAAGCGAGATCTGGAGAAATTACTTGTTTTTTCTTTGTATATTAATAGTTTTGCCACAGAGATGGCCAGAGAATCTTCTAATTCGCCACCTGTGTTATATAGTTATATGTTATGTAGTAGTCGATACTATAAGATTATAGAGATCCAGCCCTCTAAACCACAGGATGGTTTCCTGCAGGGCTAGAAAAGCATTAGAAACTCCAATAATCTCAGCCCCCTCCCCCCTCGGGACAGACGAAAAGCCCACTATATTTGGTTCTGTACGATGGTAGATACTATAAGTGTGCAAATATGCTTCGTCCCAGGTCACTATTAGTGATTCCAAAGTATATAGAAAGTATTTTAAAAAAAATCCATTTTCTTCGCCTCAGTAGTAAATAGAAAATCTACGATAAGAATTACGAAATACTACGCTAAGTTCTGTACCGTAGTCGATACTAAAAGTGCGCAAATATTTATCTTTCTAGGTCATCATAGGAAATCGCAGTGTCTTTTCAAAGCCCCCCCCCCCCATTTTCTTCCCTCTCGTAGAAGTAAATCGAAAATTCGGCTCTGTTAGGTTCTGTACCGTAGTTGGTATTATAAATATACAAAGATACCAGAGCGTTTTGAGGGTCTGGAAAAACGAAAACCAGTCAGATGAATTAAGCACACACATTCGGGTTCCACCTAATTTTCATAAAATATACTAGTGTATAAATGATTTAATTTACAATCGCATACCGCGTTTAAAATATAGTATACCAATTTCATACATTAGTATAATCTCTTTAGTATTTGACCGCAACTTTCCTTGCATGCAGTAACAATATCTACACGACTTCTGATGTATATAAGCCATTAGCTACTACTCTGTCATTACTCATCCCATAAGTAAATATCAAAATGCATGGCAAGCAATAGAGAGGAATTGCTTATCTTTCATCACGTTACTGTAATAGATCCTGCAATGCGAAAGAGTCACTTGCTTATGTCAACATTGCCATAGGCGTTATTTTAACTCATTCCCAGTACATGCATTAAAGCATATTACTATTTAATTAGGAAGCTGTATGGAATGCTTTAATTGTAATGAAAATATAATTATACATAAAATAAGAAAAATCTAATGTGATTTAAAACATTCAAAATGTGATTATCTAATGTGATTTAAATTAATCTAATGTGATTTAAACTAATTTTAAGATTAATTTTAAGATTAATTAATTTAAACTAATTTAAGGCTAATCTAATGTGATTTAAAACATTCATCTATAAGAATGTTAACATTTTTTTGTGTTCAGTGAAATCCTAATGTAACTAATCTGATGGGATCGTATATTTTACAGTTACTAGCCGCCTTCGCCTACCAGCCAGATTGTTTTTTTAACAGCCCTTAACTTCAAATAGCTTTCTTGCAGCAACTGTCAACTGTGTAGTCGCCCGATATGCGGGCACATGAAATTCGCGTACACCAGCAATCCGCGTACGCTTCCTGCGCAGGTGTACGCCCTAAAGCACCTAAGAAAGTGTCTTCGAAAGTATCTAAACACGCTTTCGTTCAATGCATTTGTTATGAAGCATCTGTTAACTCAAGCTAAGAAATATAGTATTTTAAGATAAGCTTTAATATTATCAATAACTCACATATGATCAAATTATTGAAATGTTTAAAATTGGGTGTAGTACTAGTAATAAATGGTGATTATTCATTTAGTTACTAAAATATAGGTCCACGGGTGAGCAACGTTTTTTATTTTATTAATTTAGCGCCTAAATAAGCGCCTTACAAAGATAATAACCTCATTTTATTTCTATATGTATTACTACTTATATTTCTATAACTATTACTAATTATATTTCTGTAACAATTAGTAATTATATTTTTACAACTGTCACTAATTCTATTTCTATAGCTCTATTCTATATAAAATATTCTATATAACGAATTAATGTAGTATTTTGATAATTTTAAAAATATTACCGAGGGATGTATCGTATTTTAGAGATGTTTGAATAAAATTGCATTAAAGTTGGAAAGTGTTTCATGATCAATGCTTTATGCATGATTGATCTTTCTTGTTATTTTAGGTGAGTCTTTTAAAGGCAAAGCGAAACAAAGAAACCTACCTGATTCACATAACTTTGCTTAAAGCCTCAAATTTATTTTTTCCTTATTTCTTTCATAATGCATTAAATTGACTTTAAATACTAAACACATACATGGATAAATATATGAAACTGAATTTGCAGTTTTAATTCAATTTTTGTTTTCATTCGGCGAATGGACGTATTGTCACTGGCTACGTAGCAAAAATACCAAAAAACTAATATATCTGAGGAATGGGTAATCCTACAGGTATGAAGTTGGTCTTATTATTTTCTTCTTCAAAAATTGCCCATGAAACAAGCCTTTAATTGACACATTTGAGAATACGTAGTATTTGAATTTATATTTTGAGGATATTTGCTGTCATTTTCGTAAAAAAAAGCTGGTTCTTTTTTCTCTAATCTCTCAAATCTAATCAACACCAGGGTCACCCGCAAGTGAGTTATTTGTCAAATTTTGAGAAATTCGGTTAATGAATTTTTAATTTAGAATGGATACATATGTTTTCTGTTGGCCAATTCGCAAAAAAGGCAGGTTCTTATTTTCTAAATCGTACCATAATCTAATCAGCACCAGGGCAACAAACACGTGACTTATTTTCCAAATTTTGTAAAATTTGGTCAATTACTTTTTAAATTAGACTGAATGTACATACAATGAATGACAGAACATTGTACAGACAATGAATGACAGAACATTGTAAAGACAATGAATGACAGAACATTGTACAGACAAATAGACACACAAAGAGACACACAGACAAACAGACAAACAGACACACACAAACCTTAATCTAAAAATAGGTTTTTCGGGTTCTAGTGTGCTCGAAACGTGAAGATCTGTCGAAAACTTAGTTACGATTTTCGACACAATTCCAATATTTTCTCTATACATTACTGTGTATTGTAGAGAGAGTAAAATATCCAATTGTGTGAAAAATGCGCCTGGTGCATGTTGTCAATTTTTACGTACAACTTGATATGTGAGTCAAACACATTGCTGTCCGATTTCACGATTTCATCTATATACTAAAAACGCAATACACATAAAATCTACAATAGACACGGCAGATAAAATAGACTGACTCATTTTTAAAATATGGCAGAAATTTTGAATTCCAAACATCTTTCACATATAAGTATTCCGAATAGAGCTATCACACTTTTTTGAAAAATTCTAGGATGAAAAATTCAAAGATGAGAGATTCAAGTTTTTGAAAGATTCTCAATAGCTAGATGAAAATACTTCAGGTTTCAAGTTTTAAAAATTGGGTTGTATAAACATACATTTTGAATATTTATTTTTATTCGCTTTCCGAATTGAAAATTCATTTAAAAAAATCCCTTCTCGGTTTTCGATCTTTCTTTACCATATGTATTTTTCTGAAACAAATGGTTACGGAGTAATAAATTTAATCTATATTTCTTAAACCCCGTGTGTACACGCCAAAAAAAATCTATATATACAAATTGCCAAGTCTCCGTCTGTCAGTCTGTCTGTCCGTCTGTCACGCTTTTTTAGACACTTCCCGAATAGATAGAGACTTGCAATTTGGTACACGGCTCAGTCGTTCGATAAAACCCCTGGAAAAATCGAATTTTTCGAAAACGTTCTATAGAGGGGTTGTTCCACACCAAAACGTTCGAAAAGTGAAATGATGAGAAAGCATACTTTGCGATGAGATAGAGACTTCAAATTTGGTGTATTGGTAAATCATTCGAAAGGAAGAAAATGTGCAATTTCAGATTTCCAATATTTTCTACTTAAGGGGGTGCCGCACACCAAAACGTTCGAAAAGTGAAATGATAGGAAAACATGCTTTGCGATGAGATAGAGACTTCAAATTTGGTGTATGGGTAAATCGTTCGAAAAGGAGAAAGTGTGCATTTTGAGATTTCTATTTTCTACGTAAGGGGGTGCCGCACACTAAAACGTTCGAAAAGTGAAATGATAGGAAATTATGCTTTGCAATGAGGTACAGACATCAAATATGGTGTATGGGTAAATGGTTCGACACTTCCCGAATAGATAGAGACTTGCAATTTGGTACACGGCTCAGTCATTCGATAAAACCCCTGGAAAAATCGAATTTTTCGAAAACGTTCTCCAGAGGGGGTGCTCCACACCAAAACGTTCGAAAAGTTAAATGATAGGAAAGCATGCTTTGTGATAAGATAAAGACTTCAAATTTGGTGAATGGGTAAATCTTTCGAAAGGAAGAAAGAGTGCAATTTCAGATTTCCAATATTTTCTACTTAAGGAGGTGCCGCACACCAAAATGTTCGATTTACAGAATAAATGAGAAAACGCTCCTTTAAATTTAATAGAGGCTTGAAATTTGGTATATGGGCTAATCATTTGACGGAAACACGCAAGACGAATATAGTTTTTCAGAAATGTTCGTTTAAGGGGGTGCTCTAGAGCTAGAGTAAAATGTTCGAAAAGTGATTTCATAAAAAACCATGCTTTGGAATGAGATAGAGATATCAAATTTGGTGTAAGGGTAGATATTTTGAAAGGAAGAAAATGTGAAGTTTCAGATTTCCAATATTAGCTACTTTAAGGGGTGCGCACACTAATATGTTCGATTTTCCGAATAAATGAGGCACGCTTCCTTTTAAATGTGATAGAGGCTTGATATTTGGTATATGGGCCAATCATTTGATAAAACACACAAGACAAATTGAGTTTTTCAAAAATGTTCATTTATGAATGTTCTTCGCAGAAAAAAGTTCCAAAGGAGAAATAATAATATAAGGGTGCCTCGGGATGAGATAGACTTTAATGTGATGTACGGGTAGATAATTCGAAAGGAAGAAATGCGGAAATTTAATTTCTCAATATTTTCTTCTTTAGGGAGTTCTGCATACCAAAATATTCGATTTCTCGAATAAATGTGAGACACGGATTATTAAAAAATGTACATTATTCAGGGATTGCTTATTGTAAGACCGTTGATTTTCAACGGGTATTCGGCTAGTTATACCTAAAGCACCTAAGTACGATTCTTAATCCACTAGGTAACACTGTAATTTCTTTTTAGGGTAGAGGGTATTCAAATGTGCTTCTTCATTGTTTGACAGGCTTAGGAAATATACAAATTGGTGTCCACTATATTATTTCTGATAAGTTACAAAACTTTCTGCCGCTCCTAATATATCTTATGCTTGTTTGTCATCCCTTAAGTTACACAAAATTAATATAGTAATACTATATTCGCACATGGATATAGTAAAAATCCGTATTTAAAATAAACATAAGCGGGTCCCGTACTGCTTCTTATAAGCATGTGTCATTCTGTATATGTTTTGCCAATAATGTGGTATTGATTTACTTTATTACATTTAATACTTTTCAGTCCCCGTTTAATGCTTCAAAAATGAAAAAAGAAAAACTTTAAGCAGATAAATTAATAAATAATCAGAATTAATCAGATACAATTACGGTTTCAGTGTGGGATGTAGTTAAGTTTAATTAGCAGAACATTTAAAAATGTTTAGGTTTGGGGAATCCAGCTCAGTGTTTACAATTTGACCAATAATCAAAAGGATTGTTTCTTACCAGAAATTGTTTCTTTCTAAGAAATACCACATTTTTGACAACGTTTTAATTTAGTGTAGCCTGTAACAAGTATTTTTATGTAAAACTTTTTTTTAAGTCCGTTCTTTGGATTAATCAAACAGGTACTAAATATAAGTGATTTTGTTTAAGTATTTTTGGTTTAGAAAATTTTACTTTACTTATATACATAGTATAATGCATAAGGAAAGTATTGCGACGGGTTCGAAAATTCGAATTGGAGTTTTCGACGGGAGAGCACGTTTCAAGCATCCCTGAACACAAATCAAACGTTTTTGAGGTGATGTCTGTGTGTGTGTGTGTGTCAGCGAGACTTTGGAGACGATATCTGAAGAACAAATAGAGCGGTCCGAACAAAATTTGTTACAAAAATTACAATCCGTGAATACTGGAAGCTTATTCTTTTTAAACGCAATCGAACGCTCAGAACCCCACTAAATTTTCGAGAGAAATATTAAAAAAATCATCAAAAAATCAAAACATTTCATAAAGTTACGCAAATAGGCATTTTTTGTGTAATATTTCATTAGAAACAGATTGACATAAACTTTAAAACTCTAGCACAAATCGTTCTTGAGATATTGCACATTTTTCAAATAAATGTATCAAAAAATCACAATATATAAAAAAATTATTAACTATTGCGAAATCTGTTCACTTTTTATATGTAATATCGTGCAATAAATTTGGTGACATCATTCTCGTGGATATAGCTCTTTCCATTCATAAGGAAAGATACTGTAGGTAATACTGTTGTATTTGGACGCCAATACTCATTTATCTGCTATAAGAATTACTCATTTCTCCGTTCATAACGCTTGGCGAGATTTTGGCGACGGATTTGGCGGAATGTCGCCAACTTGGCGATTTTTTTTAAATGTTGCCAAATTGATAGAAATGACGCTAAATCAATGAAAATGACGACTAAATGACGAAAATTCATTTTTTTAGAATAACCTATTTTCCCGTCCGTAACGTTTGGCAAAATTTCGGTGAAGAATTTGTCGGAATATCTCCAACTTGATGATTTTTTAAATGTTGCCAAATTGACAAAAATGTCGTACAATTGGCACAAATTTTGCAAATTAATTTACTCTGTACTCATTTAGTCAGCCCCATATGTGGTGGAAAAGTCTCTCCACAATAACCCCAAAATTTTATACAATCAAACTAGTGCCCAGCAAGACACAATAGGGTTATCATAATAAGTAATAACATCAGACAATCAGCACCCATGTTAATTAGATTTTATTTCTGGAGAGAAAACCCGTCAATTAGTTTCCATTTTAATGAACTAAACTTATTTATGGAGAAAGATTAGTCAAAAGAAAAGTAAGTTTATTCTAATTTCTAAAATACTGTATTATTAGTTGCATCTTCATATTCGTTATTTTCAAACCGTCGTTAAACTGAAATTTTTTAATTGAATGTTTTTAACATGCATAGAATATTACATTTCTGGTTTTGAATTTTGACAGATCGATTGATTTGAAAATACGTACAACAAGGTAATCTTTAAAATGTGATTTCAGTGTATTTCTGTAGGCAGATTGTTTCATCACATCCTAAGTTTTAACTACGGATTTTTTTTATCTGCCAGAAAAAATCCTATAAGAAAAGAATGCTTGATAATTGTGAACTTGAACAAAGTAGTAATGTGAAGATGAATTTTTTATAGCAGAAAAATCTAAATCATGTTTTTCCCTTCGTAATAGCTCTAATCTAGAAAATTTTATAAATCTTTGATGATCATAAGGCGAGGTCAGAAGATTCACGCAAACATTAAAAGTGCTAAAGATTAAACCGGACTGTCTTGAGTAACTGCCTGATTGAATAAAAACCCACGTAGATGTGTGCGTGCGCGTGTATGCGTTTAAAGAACAAATATATTTTACGATTATTCGTAAATATTATGTCTCAATTTTGTCAAAAGCTATACTTTTATCGTTAAAATACCCCAATACTATAAATTAATTTTTATGACATATTTATTATATTAACTTTCACTATTCAGAGTATTTCATAAAGACTAATCAGGCTTATATCTTTAATAATGTTTTTTTATTCCCCATTCTTTGATTTTATATATGCAAATGCCAAACTAACATTATATTAATATATGTAATTATATGGTCTTATAAATACATCAAAGTTTATAAACAGTTTTCGAGTAAATGAACTATGTGCCCCGATAAATCATTGTTTTGGAATACTGAAAGGGCATGGAGAGAATAGAGTCGAATAAAAAACGAGATGAAGCGATGTCAACATTAACGGACGCTGTTTATGATCAATAAATTTACTGATTTAGTACTGAACCGCAACCACGGCGAGGATACAAACTAACGATGCCCAGCCCCTGACTAGCTGCATCACTGAGGAGGTCAGGCATCACCCATTTAGAGACACTAGAAGATCAAGGAGGGCTTCCCTGAAAACCATGATATGAAATATTACAAATTTCATAAAAATTTGAAGGTACGTCACTTGTGGGTAACGCTGGTGCTGATTAAACTTTGGTACGATTCAGGAAACTTGCCCTTTTTTGCAAAATAGCCCGCAAAAATTATCAAAATCCGAAATTAAAAACTAAACTTGCAAAAATTTATCAATTACATGCTTGTTTTATACGTAATTTTCGACGATGAAATAAAAAGACCAACTCCAACGCTATAGGTCTAACCGATGTTAATATATTTCATTTTTTTTTGCATTTTCTACAACATCGCCTTTGTAAATATGTCCAGACGCCATAAAAAAACAAAAATTGATATAAAACTGCAAATTAAATACTTATCCATGCTATTTGACGCAATGAAACCCAGTTTAATGCATTGTGAAAGAAACATAAATATAATAAATATGAGTCTGTAGTGAAAGTTGTGTGCTGCCCACATCAGATTATTTGGTTTCAGTTGGTGCGATATAGGACGAGTCCGCCGGAAAATTTATAAGCTCAAACTTTAAATATATCTTTGAGAGTCAGTAAGCACACATCTACAGAAATAAAAAATTTTCCATATATAGGTAGGTCATGGTGTTTTCCTTTATCTGTGTGGGGTTTCAACCAAGAATGGTGATAGGAAAAGTTAAGGTGACAAATTCATCTGATGATCTCATTTTACTTCGAAACCACATACAATTGTAAAAATGTATAACTGAAGTTAAGGTAATGCAATAAATTATCATCAGAATTAAAAATATTCAATTGCATCATGTAAAATTTAATTAATCTTATCAATTATCTGTTATAAGAAAACAAATATTTTATTATTTTGCTGTTAAATAAAAGTCTGCAGATGCTGCAGATCTTAAGTCTTCAAATTAGACATAAATACAGATCTTAAGTCCCGAGTAGGTATACCCGAATATACCCCGAGTACCCCGAGAATACCCGAAGTAACTATAAATCGATCGTTTTCCCAATTTTAAGACTTGTGACTTCTTCAGAGAGTTCAAGCAGGCATGTCATAGTAAAGTGCATTGAATAAAATATCGTGTTCTATAACCGCCAAATAGCCTCCTTATGTTATTTCCCCTCCACTGAGCTCTTTTTATACAATTTTGATTGTTAAAAACACGTCAAAATGATTTCTTTTTATCTTTTTGTTTTAATACGTATGCGGAAATTTTAGATAGAGAATTGTATTTATATTTTAGTTCAGTACTTCTCCCAATATTTTCCATAATACAGTAACTTATCGACAGTAACTTTACCATAGCCAGGAAAGTGTTTATAACTGCATTTGCGTGTCTCATTTGTGTCACATTGTTGATTCTCAACATATTTATATGATGAACTAGTTTTTAAGCCTGTAAAAGCGAGGAAAACGGATGTTTTTAAAAATCAAGCTACAAGTTTAAATAAGTTTTATTTTTTTTAACAATGTATAGTGCTGACTGTCGAAAATAATTGGCTCAATTAAAACTTGCTCCAGTTCAATTCAGTTTTATTATGTGCCTGGTAGAGAGTGTTGGGGGTTTAAGAGCTTTCTCCCATTTTGTCCATTCCGGGAGAAAATTCGAAAATCTGGTTCCGTTATGTTCGGTTTAGTGGCGATACTATAAACGTGCAAAGACTTAGCTTGTAATGTACCAGAGGGTTACATGATGGTCTGGAAAGACTTTAAAAACTCATAATCTCCAATACAAGGGGGGTCGAAAATCCGACTACGTTAGGTACTGTACCGCAGTCAATAATTATAAATCGGCAGATATTCAGACTTCTAGGCCTCAGGAAGGTCTGAAAGGATAAAAATACATGAAACACGTGAGATAAGTATAAATAGTGATTACTTGCATAGCTGAAATCTCTCTCTTGTTATAAAAATGAAACGTATACGGCAATTACCACAGTGCAATTCCATTTTAGAAACATTGATTAAGGTTAAACTCTCAATAGGTAAATTAATTTATAATGCACATTTCTAAAAGTTTTAATAATAAGATAAAGGATGCTTTTGATTACAGCATCCACTACCATTTGATTGAAAAAATACTTTTGAGAAACCTAGCTACACAAATCCGTGTCAAACAAAATTGGTTGCTATGATATTCGAAATGTGTAAGGAAATTAAACTTGGAACATTTAAAATTATCTCGAAAAATTAATTAAATATGCGATGAAAAGGATTTGACTTTTTTCCATATAATAAAGGAAACGCAATTTTGGATCCCGGAATGCAGCCATGTACAAGTTTGAGCTGGCTTTAAGGTATTTATAACTTTTAATATATATTTAATCAATTCGCTCTGATGAAAAAAATCATATAGTCGCAGACAGCAATATGACAATTAGAGTCAAAACCAGAATATCAAAAATTAATAAATCTCCAGAAGTCGGTTCTTTTTTAAGTATATGTGTAAAAAGGAAATTTAAAAAAAAAATAAATATTTATTAAATTAATTTTACAGTATACTTTCATTTATTATCATATTCTATGATTTATTATTATCTTCAAAAAAATTATATACTGACTATGGTCGGAATGCTCCCGATACTTAAATGATGCGACTAATTAAAGACAAGATTTTAGATACTGTTTTTTTTACTCTGAAATTAATTTAGCCTTAAAACTGAGATAATTTCATCGCAAATAGATCGCGACATACTAATTGAAATCGGTGCCCAAGATGCCTTAATCCACTGAATCCGCACGAAGCGCACTGAGACCACCTTTTACACCCACAACATCACTGCACTAACCTGCAAGGTTAATTTAACCGCACACCATTGCAAAGAATCTTGCTTCCCAACCGGGAATTGAACCACGGATCTCTGCACTGGCCAGCCGACGCTTGACCTTTGAGCTACTGGGACGACAAGCGTAGTGCGATGATATGAAAAGTGCAATATATGGCGGCTATCCTGCAAGCTGTCCACATTTCTTACGAAGACCATGTCAATGCATAAGCTGCCGAGTGCCGTAGTTGCCCTTGTCGACACAAGTTTCAAGTCCAAATTGTCGCATATGATGTTAAAAAGGCGATGTTTCCGTTTGTGAGAACATCTAGGTCAAAATCGTCTAATCAGTTTGGGATAAAACGGTAGATAATTTTTCATTTTTATCATCGCGGGCGTGTTCAGTCCCAAACTTCAAAATTTTCACAGCGTTTAATTTTCTCAAGTTTTCACTTCCGGAATTTCTTATTAACATTAAAAATAATTGCCTTCCGTGTTTCATACCAACTAATCTAATTTTGGGACGAATTAAATTGCATGAATTGCTAAGCATCCAATGCGTCCGATTGTTTGCGCCTACATACATCTTTGAAAAAGTTGTAGCCTCCTATTTAAAACCTTTCATTGTTTATATATTTTTAACATTTTACAACAAAGTTGAAAAGTGCTTATGACTTTGTTCATTCTGTCAGTCTGCCTGTCCGTTAGCACGATAACTGCCGTAAAAATGACTTAATCAAAATGAAATTTTAGTATGTTGTTCAGACGGTCTGTAGGACCTATGGGAATGTAAATGAATAATATCATCCAATTAGTTTTGGATTGAACCCGGGTTGAAAAAATGAAATACATTGTGCCCTATGGGACCTAATTTTCAAACATTTTTTAAGCGGATTTAAAATTCACAAATTGCTTCGAAAATTTTAGGTAATATTCAAATTGCTCCATAAAATATATAAAAAAAAATCAGCGAAATATATTCAGTAGTTTTTAAATAAAAATTAAAATAATAATTACATCTCTTATATGAAACGATCACGTGACCATGATATGAAACGATCACATGACCCACTTCAAAATGATATATGGCATCCATCTTGTTTCAAAATCGTGATTATTTTTAAGTTCTTTTTAATTCATATTGAGTGTTGTATCCGTCCTAAAACTACTTTATTTTTGCTTAAATTCTGTGCATCTACATACTGAAACAACGCAATGACAATATATTTGGGTTTAAATGCTCATCTAAATTTGATTATTTTTACAACTAAGCCTATTTTTCACCTATGTAAAATGTAAACAGCAAAATATGTAGAATGAGTTGTATTAGAATTCCTGTATTTCTTAACACAAAATAATTTAGTCCATGGAGTCTGCATGGCTGATATGAATGAAATATTAATTGATTTTATAAAGAGTAGGGCGATTTTTTTCGATGAAGTTTTAAGCATAGAGTTTAATTATTTGTAGCTCCATGGTCTTAAATAAAATGTTTAAATAAAATAAATTATTATAGTAGTGTGATGAATGAAATGAATGGGAGAAAGTTATGAATGAAATCCTGTTTTTATAGAGAGATCCAGGCGTGTTATTTTTTCTATGACGTCATTTGATTTAATTTCAGTTGTTTTCGATGAAGTTTTCAAACATAATGAATTATCGTAGTATTATGATAATTCTAAAACTATTACCGATGAATGTATAACATTTTAGAGATGTTTAAACCAGGCAATTTATATTTCAATGCCGTCATTTGAATGAAGTTCATTTTATTTGATGAAGGTTTAAGTTTTCAAATTTAATAAATTAATGCAGTATTGTGATAAGTTTCAAAATATTACCGAGGAATGTATTGCATTTTAGACTTGTTTAAATAAAATTGCATTGAAGTTGGAAAGTGTTTCATAATCAATGCTTTAAGCATGATTGATCTCTCTTGTTTATTTTATTGCGCCAAAGCTTGTGCTTCTCGCCTTTACGATTCTAATTTTGACACAAATTGTACTTTGCTTAGTTTTGATGTAGTTTCCTATTTCCCTAATACAGCTACATTTGTAAAAAAAATTGAGACTTAAAAAAATCTCCTAAACATTTAACGATGCGATTGATTCCTCATTGAACATCATTGCGGAGTCTAATTATTTTAGCTTCCTTGACAATATATTTAATATATTTTTGAAAACTGATAGGGTACATATTTATGCGCAGCTCACTCTTCCACAATTTTACTGAAGCTGGTTTATAAGAACTAAAAAATAATATTTTGTCTTTCATACAATTTAAACCTATTTTAATTTATAGATTATCAAGATTGTGGATGATGTACTTATAATTTGAAACCACAGTCTTGATAATTTCAACCTTACACTGGATGGTAATAATGCTTCTTCATCTATAAAATGCACTGCCAAACACGAAACTGAAGAGCCTCTCCCTTTCCTTGATGTCTTGTTTGCCCATGACCCTAATGGTATCCAAACCACCCTTTTCAGTAAACCAACCCTCTTTTACCAATACCTGTGCTCCTGCTAATTCATTTCACCCCATTACCTAAACAAATAGCCGTTTTCTTTACCTATTTTAAAGGAGCATGCAACGTTTTCCCTTCATTATATATTTATTATGATGATATTTGTTTTATATTTCATCTTGGTTACAATGCAGCCTATAAGTATAATTTTATCTACACAATTTACTCGAATAGATCTTCGAAATTTATTTATCCGGTCACTTTTCTTACCCCTCTTACAAATAGATTACCTTTTAAAACCAGTCTCCCATTCAATCCTAAAACATTTCACACTCTTGTTCCATTTTGTCGTGAATATAATTTCAGACCTCCTCATCCCGCTGTCATTTCTATGTTTAGCAGCATGAGAATTGATAAATTTATCTTTTAAGTCAAACTGGGATGTATTTTGTTCCTTTAATTTCTCTTGGCAATATTTGTAAATTGTATATTGGTAGTACCATATGTTCTATCAGTATTAGATTGATGCGATAATAAAAAGCAGCACATAACTTCCCTCACAGAATCAACTTCATTTTATTAACACTTTACAACATAGTTGAAAAGTGTTCATTCTGTCTGTCCGTTCGCACGATAACTGCCGTAAAAATGACTTTATCAAAATGAAATTTTAGTATGTTGTTGAGATGGTTTGTGGGACATATGAGAATGTAAATGAATAATATCACCCAATTAGTTTTGGATTGAGCTCGGGTTGCAAAAAGGAAATACATTGAACCCAATGGGACCAAATTTTTCAAACATTTTTTAATCAAAGTTAAATTCGCAAATTGCTTCGAAAGTGTTAGGTATTACTCTAATTTTGCAATAAAATATATAAACATAATTCAGCAAAATATGTTCGGCACTTTTTAAAATAAAAATATTAATTATATACATATAATATGAAGAGATCAAGTAACCCACTTCAAAATAAAATAAAAGAATTGCGGAATTTTTTTTCACGCAAAATTATTTAACTCTGGAGACTGGAATAAAAGTGTATGAATGAAATATTCACCTCTGTTACATAAAGAGCCAGATGATTCATATTTCGGCGAAGTCATATGAATAAAGCTCATTTTTTTCATAAAGATTTAAGTTTCCAAGTAAAATAGATTGTGGTACTGTTGTGACGAGATTTCTTAATCTCTCGACACCTGTGTAAAAATATGTCAAAATCATGGAAATCTATATTATATTTTTATATCTATATTTTTATGCATCCTTTAATATATTCAATCCTGTTATTATATCCCTCTCGTCTTATATATATGCAATTTATATTCTACATGTATCTATCAGTTTCAAAGGAATATTCAGCCATTTTAATTCTTTTAACGCGCACTGTGAGAGAGAGAATTATTTTCCGTTATGAGTTCAAGGTCTGCATTCGGATGATGAAAAGCCTAGTAAGATTTCATATGTACATGTTCTTCGGCAGTTGAAATCGGAAGTAATGTAAAGGTTTCGATTGTTCTATGTATATGCAAGCGGTCCAACGTACTGAAAGTCTAGACTGAGTGTCGGGGCAAGCCTGCGGCTGATGGTGAGAACTTATTTCTCGGCATGTATGTTTTCTTGTTTGGTTCTGAGTCCTATGAGTCTCGGAAGGTTATATAAGCTTGGAACGCAAAAGTTCGGCGCGCATTCCCATCCTGAATACTACACGGAGATGTGGTAGTTCAATTTACTTTCGATGCTCGCCCAGAGCTCCGGGATCCGACTCTCACTGCGGAATCCGGGGTTCGCGAGTTGGGAATGTCGCCACCGCCGCCACGGAGAAGAAGGGGTCCGAGGTAGCATTACCGGACATTGCCGAAAAATTCTCATGCCCGAACATCTGTCCGAGAATTCATCTGATACGCCGACTTGGATCTTCTGCGATGCCTTTTCGTCCCTGCCGGACCGGGAACTGAGATGACCTGTACTGTGAGCAATCAATGACGTAATTCTCTCCTATTCACACTATCCTGTGTACGAAGGTAAGCTCCTTTACATGCATTGGCGGAGCCATTAGACTTTCTCCGAAATTCCTTAAGTTCTAACAGATATCTCCAAGAACGGAGAACTATCATATTTACAGATCCTTGTGTTAACTCCTAGAATCAGCAATTCTAAATAGTATTATTATTTGTGATTATAATTCTCTCCTGTGCTCTGCCCTTGTCTGCCTATTACCATACTTTAGACCATACCTTATTTTATTCAATTGTGGTTCTATATGAAATGTGTGTGCCACGTAACGTATTAAATTCTTGGTATTATATTTATCATTTGGTGGCAAATTGTGTTATAATATCCTGCCGGTGTCCAGTGCGTAGTTATAATTAAAGAATAGGTGTAACTCCATAATATAACTTATTAATTACATATTTAATAAAGATTGGATTAGTTAATTACTGTGTGATCATTGAGTTTGGATATTAGTGATTATTTTCAATATTCTGTGTTTTCTATATCCATGCTTTAGCTGAAGAATCATCCACTCAAGGTAAGGGTTTATTATTATTACGCTTTGTATTTGCGGCAGGTCATCTGTAAGTTTTACTTGCAGACGAGAGAAGTTTCGAACCTGGGTTGTAAAAATTGGAGAAAGTTAGAATTCTCCGGTCGGCCGTGTCAACGGGAAACCGTTATGACAGTACTGAATGAATCGCACATGGAGTTAGAAAGAAAGAGATAAAACCCCTATGGATGAAACGCATGAAAATGCCATTATGCTTTGAGAATTATATCTAGTAGGTGTCACTAGTGTTAGTAAATAATAATTTTGATTACATAATTTTGAATACGTCAGAATATTAATTATTTTAGTTATACTTTGCATTGAGTTAATAATTTATTTTTACAAAATTGACAGTTTAAATAAACATTTTAGGTCATATTATTATAGACCATATTATTAAATATTTTAAATATAAAAATGCATACAATGCAAGTCTACTTATTTTATCCCAGCGCCACCTATATTATTGTCTCAAACGATATTGACGTTTTCTTAATATGGAGTTTTATCTCCTTATATTTACATATATGGTATCAAGTTTTAGAGATGTTTAAGTGAAACTGAATTTCAGTTGGAAAGTGTTTCATAATTAATGCTTTATGCATGATTGGTCGTTCTTTCTTTTATAATTCTTTAATTTTTCGAATTCTATAATTGAGTTCGAATGCACAAAATAACACGGAAAAATTATATACAATTACACTTTTTTGTTTTTATTTGGAGACTGGACGTATTTTCAAGACGATGTGGTAAAAATACGGAAAGTCTAAATATCCAGAGAACGGTTAATCCTAAAATGATTGAATTGGTCGTAATCCTTTCTTTTATATATACACAGACACACACATAATATATATATATATATATATATATATATATATATATATATATATATATATATATATATATATATATATATATATATATATGGGGTGTGTCAAAACTCAGGGGTGGTAGAACACACCAAAGCAAACACTCTTCATAGAATGCATGGTCGGAAGTGAAGCGGTTACGCTCTAGAGAGCACTTTCAGCCGTTAGATCACTCTTTTAGGCATGCGTATGAAAGAAAAGGTGGTTGTTTTCGTATGTAAGGTGATTAGCAACTTGGAATGGATCGGTGTACCAATGTAGAGAAGGCCGACCTCCATTTTGTCTTGCCAAAGGTAATGGGTGCAAAGGCTTTACCGAGAGCACTTTCCCAACAGGCGTCTTCCCGATCACTCTTCTCTCGCTTACACCACCAAATGTCTGAAAGGGAATCCATCAGTGCTGCCATACATTTGTTTTGGCTTAAATAAAATGATAAGTCTACTTTGACAATAAGATATTTTCAATTTTTTCATAGTAGCTCAACCTCAGAGCGTCGGCTGGCCAGTTCGGAGTTCCAGGGTTCCATTCCCGGTTGGGGCAGCATGGGTCTTTACAATGGCGCTAGAACATCAACCTTGGTTAGTGCAAAGATGTGGGAGGTCTGAAAGTAACTCTAGTACGACTAGCACGGATTCAGTGGACTCTGGAAGATTAAGCTCTTATTTCAAATTAAAGAGGATAACGACCATGCATGACAATAACTTTGGAAAAAATATTAGCAACAGGAGGCTAACTTAAGGTAAAAAATAACAGGTGGTGTTCAGTCAGATTGTCAGTTGCTCGCCAATCTGAAATTAGAGGTGGGAGAATGCAGAGCCCACTTCGATGATAACAGCTTGCAATTTGTCCAAGTAACTCAACAGTAGAGCGTTGACTTGTCAGTTTGGAGATACAGGATTCGATTCCCGGTTGGGGCAGCAAAACTCTTTATAAAAGCTTTATTTTGATGTTTCGTGCCAGTCTTGTTTCTGTGTTACTTAAGACTGCGTGAGTGTGAAGAAATGGAAAGCGCCCTCTAGCGCGTAATCGCTTCACTTGCACCCATGCATTCCATGATGAAAATTGTTTGTTTTGATGTGTTCTATCACCCCTGAAAGTTTGTTACGTTAGTTTGTAAACAACCTGTATATATATATATATATATATATATATATATATATATATATATATATATATATATATATATATATTATATATACACTTACATTATATATTTATATATATTATATATACACTTACATTATATATATATGTGTGTGTGTGTGTGTGTGTGTGAAATCGTGACTATCTCTGAGTGAATACAGAACTTGACATCTGTATACGTTTTTTACGTATCTTATATTTGTGTTTCTGTTCGCCCAGTTTAGAATTTGTTCCCGTATTTTGCAATTTTGCAAAATATACCCTAGAAAAGCATTTATTATTCGTTACTGAACCTAATTATAGGGAAAACAATTACCCTGCTTATTAGCATATGTGGTAGTTCGAGTTCTAAGATCTATTCGCATATAATTAGTGCAGAATTCCCCCAAACTGTAAGTGCACCACTATCTTCCTTGCACCTAATAAGGTTTCATTGTAAAAGCCAGGAGTTGCTCGACAGACTCAAAGCGCAGTCGGGCTTCCAATAAAGCGCTGTTGTCCACCAAACTGTAAACTGAATTAACAAGCTGATATTGGAACTCAGACGAGAGCTGCTATGGAGGAGGTAAGGGACTAAGTAAAACACAAATGTAAGCAAAGAATTTTTAGAACTCGGTGAATTGAGAATCAACTTCGTATTTCATTCAGATTGAAAGGGAACTCCATTTGGTAGCAAAATGAATAGGTTTCATTCTTGACAACAGACATTTGGAAAACAATTTGCAAGTGAGAGGATAAGAGGATATTTAAATGGGTAAATGCTTTGGAATCAAATCGCAGAGTAGGTTTTAGTAAATAAATGTAGAGTAAATAATGTATTTTTAATTACTTTTACAACTAGAGATTACAACGGAGCATATTACGTCAATATTATATTAACATCATCTTATTATTTACTAGAAGATATACCCGGCATTGCTCATGACTTGAAACAGGTGAAAATTCTAAACGCATGCATATTCATTTTCGAAAATATCCCATTAAAAATAAATTTTAATTTCTATATAATACTTATTCCCGCAGGCCAGTTCGAAGAATAAAACATCCTGTTTCGTTTTGTAAACCATCGTTTAAAAATATGTAATTTAGTAAATATACGACAAAATGAAGATGGTGAACAGGTAGCAATTTTATTTCCATACCATATTTCACCCTTTGCAACAATAATTTAAGCACATTAGAAAATACATGAATTGAAAAAACACCTTTCCAAACTGTTCCGATAATCTCATAAACCATAAGGTAACTGATGTATCAAAAATATAATGCAATTTATTTATTACTATATTAAACTAGCAGATGCACTCTGCTTTGCTAACGTTTAAAATCTGTGTAGATTCTAGTGGTTTTCTAAAGAATAATGTTTTTAAACCAACTCTAAAATATTTTAAATTAATTCTCCAAAAAAGAAAACAAACCTCTAACTGATAGATATTTGCTTTTTGGAAGGAAGTTGCTGTTGTTGTTGAGACCCAGACCGTCCGACCTACCAGAAAGGTGTAAGGTAACTGTTTGAAAGAAGTTGTGTAAGTTCTTGTCTTACAAAACGGCATTTTATTTTAGGGCAATTCAAATCTCTGTTATAACTTTAGAAGATTATCTTCAACTGCAGATCGTGAAGTTAGGTCAACACACGTCAAAATGGACAGGCTAAAATATTACAAGATATACCATTTTTATCATATTTCAACAATCGGTTAAACACATTAGAAAATAAATGAGTTTAAAAATATTTTCCAAAATGAAACAGACGAAAGAATGTTTCAATTGAAATTATCAATCATTCCCGTTATCGTATATTCTAAAACCGTAACTGATACAGCCCAATCAAAAATATAATACCATTTATTTATAAAATTAATGAGTATAAATTTTGTAAATGAACGATAAACAAGAAACGATTGATTATGAAACACTTTCCAACTTCAATACAATTTTATTTAAACATATCTAAAATGCAATACATTTTCGGTAATAGTTTTAAAATTATCACAATAATACACTATAATTTATTATATTTGTAAACTTAAAACTTCATCGAAAAAAATGAACTTCAATCAAATGAAGGCTTTGAGATATAAATTGCCTGGTTTAAACATCTCTAAAATGCGATACATTCCTCGATAATATTTTTAAAATTATCATAATACTACAATAATTTATTATATTTGAGAACTTCATCGGAAACAAATGAAATTTATTCAAATGACGTCGTCGAAATATAAATCACCTGGCTCTCTCTATAAAAGCAGCATTTCATTCATATCTTTTTTCCTTTCCTTTCATTCATCACAATAATATAATAATTTATTTTATTTAAAAACCTAAACCATGCAGATACAAGTAATTTCATTCTATGTTTAAAACTGCATCGAAAAAATCGTCTTCTCTGTGTGAATCCATTCAAGTCAGCTATATTGCAGACTCCATGAGTTAATAATTTTGCGTTAAAGAAATGCAGCCATTCTTATACAACTCATTCTACATCTTTTGGTGGTTACATTCTCCATAAGTGAAAATTAGGCTTCGTTGTAGAAATAATCAAAGTTTGATGATCATATAAGATCAAATATTATAATTACGCTGTATTTCTATTACGCTGAATTATTTTGCTGTATTTCCTTAACACAAAATTATTTAGCCCGTGGAGTCTTGCTGATATGAATGAAATATTCATTGATTTTACAAAGAGAAGGACGATTTTTTTCGATGAAGTTTTAAGCATAGAGTTTAATTACTTGTAGCTCCATGGTCTTAATTTTAAAAAAAATAATTATTATAGTATTGTGATAAATGAAATGAATGGAAAAATGTTATGAATGAAATGCTGTTTTTATAGAGAGCCAGGCGTGTTATTTTTCTATGACGTCATTTGAATGAATTTTGGTTGTTTTCGATGACGTTTTCAAATATAATAAATTATCGTAGTATTATGATAGTTTTAAAAATATTACCGAGGAATATATCGCATTTTAGAGATGTTTGAAATAGGCTATTTATATTTCAATGCCGTCATTTGAATGAAGTTCATTTTTTTCGATGAAGGTTTACGTTTTCAAATATAATAAATTAATGTAGTATTGTGATAAGTTTTAAAATATTACCGAGGAATGTATTGCATTTTAGATTTGCTTAAATAAAATTTCATTGAAGTTGGAAAGTGTTTCATAATCAATGCGTTAAGCATGATTGATCTTTCTTGTTCACTTATGTAAAATGTAAACAGCAAAATATGTAGAATGAGTTGTATTAGAATTGCTGTATTTTTTTAACACAAAATTATTTAGCTCATGGAGTCTGTATAACTGATATGAATGAAATATTCATTGATTTTACAAAGAGAATGACGATTTTTTTTCGATGAAGTTTTAAGCATATAGTTTAATTACTTGTAGATCCATGGTCTTAATTTTTAAATAAAATAAATTATTATCATATTGTGATGAATTAAATGAATGGGAAATTGTTTATGGATGAAATGCTGCTTTTATAGAGAGAACCAGACGTGTTATTTTTTCTATGACGTCATTTGAATGAATTTCAGTTATTTTCGTGAAGTTTTCAAATATAATAAAATATCGTAGTATTATGATAATTTTAAAAATATTATTAAGGAATATATCGCATTTTAGAGATGTTTAAACCAGGCAATTTATATTCAATGCCGTCATTTGAATGAGGTTCGTTTTTTTCGATGAAGGTTTAAGTTTTCAAATATAATAAATTAATGTAGCATTGTGATAAGTTTTAAAATATCACGGAGGAATGTAGTGCACTTTAGATAAGTTTAAATAAATTTGCATTGAAATTGGAAAGTGTTTCATGTACAGTGCTTTAAGCATGATTGATCTTTCTTGTTGTATTAATATCTCAACACCTAGCCCTAGAAACGTATAACAAAGACATATTTACCCACAAAGAATTAGAGATTAAGCATACTAAATTTGAAAAAATAAACGTCGAAAACTGGGGATTTGTGTACAAAACAGACAGACAAATAGACTGGCAAACATACTTCCCATTTAATTCCTGTGTACACCGTACTACTTAGCAACTTTTGGAAGATATTGGGATGCTAGAGATCTGATGAGGACAATTGGATTGTAGCCTAACTTGACTTTTTGGCTAGGTTTTCATTAGAGCTCTATGTCACATTGCTTTTTCGTTTTCTTCTGCTACGCCATTCTGTGTGTTTTGTGGCATATTCGAAAGTATATATGTAAGTTCGAGTGCTATTGCTTAAAAAAATCATTTTATTATTCAGATCAATGGCCGTTTTTGTACTACCGTATAAGGAAAATATTGTAGTGGGGACGAAAATTGGAATTCAAGTTCTCGGTGGATTTACGGTTTTTGTACAGTAGAACTGGCATCCACCCTTTTATCATGACTCCTATGAGCATATGTGTCTAGATATATGTACAATGGATGTATGTGCGATCCAGCTCCAAAACTGTATGTCAGAATTTTGTGAAATTTGAATCAAATAATTCAAAGATTACCCTGATGCTAACTCATTTTTGATAGATTTTGGAAATTTGAGCTGGATGCATTTATTTCAGACAGTCTAAAACTGAAATCTTGCATCATAAAAGAAAAAGCATGTGTATGTGTCTGTGTATGTAGCGGATATGTATATGTAGTGGAACATTGAAGCTACGTTCAGTTATGAAATTCGGCAAAGGCATAGCTGTGGAACGAAGTACCTCAACAAATATGTTTTAACATTCGAATTAGTTTAAAGTTATAAACGTTTACATTCTAAATTTAATCTTAATAATAAAACTTTTAAATTTATTGAGCAAACGAATCTAAGCATAAGAGATATGAGACAGATGATGATTGACCAAAAATGAAAACATATGTCTGCAGCTGGAGATAGATACTAATGAGTTTAAAAATCCATCATTGTTATTTTAGAGTTATCATTTAGAAATTTTGAACGTTTTATTAATTTATAACTGCAAGTATTGCGCTGAAAAGTATAATTAGTCTAATTAGCAACTTTGAGTAGATAGCATTTAAATTATTAAATTTACCTCCCTCAATAAAAAAAAATGTTTTCCTATTATGTGCGATTGTAAGTGTTTTGACCATGGAGAGAAATTGAAATACAAAATTCTTATTTTCAACATTTTAGATATATCGTTTTCTTTTTTCAACTCTCCATTATTTTATGATTCTACGTATTGCGCTCGAAAATATCCTCGATCCGATGGATGCCTTCAAAGCAGTAAAGCAGCATTAACATTTTTAATTTTGCTACTTCTCTTTCTAAAGCGCTTGCGTGGGAAATTGCTGCACGCAACTTAATCCCTGCTTTAAATCCTTGGCAACGTCAGGCACATTTTCTACTAAAATAATAAATATAGTTTAAAATTCGTAATTAAATACTATCCAAATTTTGAAATCAAATAATACCAATGTCTTTATCTTAGCCTAGGATAAACTGTTCTTGATATAAAAATATCTGATGTGGGCAGCATATGACTTTACTTATATAATGCAATGAATTTTACTACTTTTACAGTCAAAAAATATTGTATAAGATACACAGTACTGTGTTTTTACAGTTAAGTTGTATATTTGGCGATTTTATGGATGACAACATGTAAGATGATTTCAAGATACCCAATAAACTTATATTTCACCCAACTCTAAATAAACAATTATCAATATTGATAGCATCCTCAATAAGCGATATAGTCCATCTATTAAAATATTATAATAATTAATACATCAGTTAAGCGTCATGTTCATTAATTAAGCGTCAGTTTTGCAATTGTGGCGATAATTTTGTTAATCTGGGGCGAAATATCGCCAAGTTGGAAATGATTTGCTATATTATTCGCCAAGTTCGCCAAATGCATCACCAAGTGTTACAGACAAACGGAGAAAAAGGAATTTCTGATATACTAGAAGGTATGCCCTTCATATGATTAAATCAGAATTTGTGAAACATTATCGCCCATTTGGCTTCATTTTTATCAATTTGGCTACATTTTTGTCCCTTTAGCAACATTTAAAATAGTCATCCAGTTCGCTACGTCTCGCTAAATTTCTCGCCAAACTTTACGGACGGGCGGAAAAATGGGTTATTCTTTTAGTCTACTCTTATGTAATTTCAAAGATATTCAACTACTGTTATCAGATAGTCCTCATTTCATGGATTTAACGTTGTTTCATCAATTTGGCGAAGTTCTGTCAATTGGGTGACATTTTCGGCGATTTGGGAACTTTTAAAATGTCAGCAAGTTGGAGATATTCCGACAAATTCATCACCAAAGTTTTGGCAAACGTTACGGATGGGAAAAATAGATGATTCTTATAGTAGATACATGTATTATTTCAGAGATAAGTAATTTTCGTCAATTGGTTGTCATTTTCATTGATTTAGCAAAATTTTTATCAATTTGGCGACATTTTCGTAAATTTGGCAACATTTAAAAATGTCGCCATTCCGCCAAATTCTTCGCAAAGTTTCGCGTTATGGAAGGAGACAAATTATTCTTATAGCAGATAAATTAATATTGGCGTTCAAATACAAAAGTACTACCCAAAGTATCGCTTCTCATGAATGGAAGGAGCTATATCTACATAAGGAAAGTAAACATATTTCACAATTGCTAATGTTTTATTTTTAATTTAAATGGTTTTATGATACATTTGTTTAAAACATTCGTAATATGTCAAGAACGGTTCATGCTAGCACTCGAAAGTTTATGTCAATCGGTTTCTAACGAAAAATTACATAAGAAATGACTATTTGCCTAACTTTATTAAAGGTTTTGATTTTTTTGATGATTTTTTCAAAATTTCACTCAATTCAGGGGGGTTCTGAACATTCCATTGCGTTCAAAAACAATAAACTGGTAGTATTCCCTGATTGTAATTTTGTACCAAATTTCATTCGATTCGCTTCATTCGTTCGTGAGATATCGTCTCCACAGACTCACTGACACACACACGCATGCTTTCACACACAGAGACATCACCTCAAAAATGTTCAATTCGTGGACTGGGATGCTTGAAACGTGCTTTCCCGTTGAAAACTCGAATTCAACTTTTCGACCCCGTCACAATACTTTCCTTTTACATTGTACTATGTATATAAGTAAAGAAATATTTTAAATAGTCGCTAAGTTAGCAACGTCCGGCTAAATTTCTTGCCAAGCGTTACGGACGGGCGGACGTACGGAAAAATGGGTTATTCTTATTGTCTACTCTTAAGTTATTTCCAAATTATTGAACCTTCATCAATTAGTCATCATTTTCATTGATTTAGCTTCATTTTTACTAATTTGACGACATTTTCGTTAATTGGCAACATTTAAAAAGTCGACAAGTTAGCGACATTCCGCCAAAATCTCGCCAAGCGTTTTGGATGGAGAAATACGTTATTTTTATAGCATATAAATGACTATTGGCGTCCAAATACGAAAGTATTACCCAAAGTATATTTTCTTATGAATAGAACGAACTAGATCCAGGAGAATGATGTCACCAAATTTATCGCATGATATTACTTATGAAAAATGAACATATTTCACAGTAGTTAATATTTATTTTATTTTATAAGCTTTTTAACACTTTACAACAAAGTTGAAAAGTGTTTATGACTTTGTTCATTCTGTCTGTCTGTCTGTAAAAATGACGTAAAAATGACTTAATCAAAAGGAAATTTTAGTATGTTGTTCAGACGGTCTGTAGACCTATGGGAATATAAATAAATAATATCACCCAATTAGTTTTGGATTGAACCCTTGTTGAAAAAATGAAATATATTGAACCCTATGGGAACTTTGAATTTTTCAAACATTTTTTAAGCGGATTTGAAATTCACAAATTTCTTTGAAAATTTTTGGTAATATTCAAATTATTCCATAAAATATATAAAAAAAATTTCAGCAAAATATATTCAGTAGATTTTTAAATAAAAATAAAATATTAATAACACCTCTTATATGAAGCGCTCACGTGATCATGATATGAAAAGATCACGTGACCCACTTTAAAATATGATATGGCGTATAAAATCGTGATTTTTAAAGTTTTTTTAATTCATATTGAGTGTTGTATTCGTCCTAAAACCGCTTTATTTTGCATAAATTCAGTGCAGCTACATGCTGAAACAACGCAATAACAATATATTTGAATTTAAATGATCATCCAAATTTGATTATTTCTACAACGAAGCCTATTTTTCAATGTAAAATGTAAATACCAAATATGTAGAATGAGTTGTATTAGAATTGCTGTATTTCTTTAACACAAAATTATTTAGCCCGTGGAGTCTTGCTGATATGAATGAAATATTCATTGATTTTACAGAGAGATGGACGATTTTTTTCGATGAAGTTTTAGGCATAGAGTTTAAATACTTGTAGCTCCATGGTCTTAAGTTTTTAAATAAAATAAATTATTTTAATACTGTGATGAATGAAATGATTAGGAAAATGTTATGAATAAAATGTTGCTTTTATAGAGAGAGCTAGACGTGTTATTTTTTCTATGACGTCATTTGAATGAATGTCAGTTGTTTTCGATGAAGTTTTCAAATATAATAAATTATTGTAGAATTATGATGATTTTAAAAATATTCCCGGGAATGTATCGCATTTTAGAGATGTTTAAACCAGTCAATTTATATTTCAATGCCGTCATTTGAATGAAGTTTATTTTTTTCGATGAAGGTTTAAGTTTTCAAATATAATAAATTAATGTAGTATTGTGATAAGTTGTAAAATATTACTTAGGAATGTATTGTATTTTAGAGATGTTTAAATAAAATTGCATTGAAGTTAGAAAATGTTTCATAATCAATTCTTTAAGCATGATTGATTTTTCTTGTTTTATTTATGCATTTTTTTAAATGTGCAATATCTCGAGAAACGGTTCTAGGCTAGAATTCTGGCATTTATATCAATCATTTTATATTGAAAAATTACTTAAGAAATGACTATTTACGTAACTTTTTTAACGGTTTTAATTTTTTAATGACTTTTTCAAAATTTCACTAGAAAATTTAGTAGGGTTCTGAACATACGATTGCGTATAAAAGCAATAGGCTTCCAGTATTCATGGATTGCAATTTTTGTAAGAAATTTCGTTTGAATTGCTTCATTCGTTCGTGAGATATCGTCTCCACACACACACAGACAGACATAATCTCAAAAATGTTTGATTCGTGTTCAGGGATACTTGAAACGTGCTCTCCCGTCAGAAACTCTAATTCGAATTCTCGACCCTGTCACAATACTTTCCTTATACATTATACTATAACCTCTCTTGATATAAAGTTATATATAAAATCGTGTGCTGCAAAATAAGCTTTTTAACACTTTACAACAAAGTTGAAAAGTGTTTATGACTTTGTTCATTCTGTCTGTCTGTCTGTCTGTCTGTCCGTTAGCACGATAACTGCCGTAAAAATGACTTTATCAAAATGAAATTTTAGTATGTTGTTCAGACGGTCTGTAGGACCTATGGGAATATAAATAAATAATATCACCCAATTAGTTTTTTATTGAACCCGGGTTGAAAAAATGAAATACATTGAACCCTATGGGACCTAATTTTTCAAACATTTTTTAAGTAAATTTAAAATTCACGAATTGCTTCGAAATTTTTAGAAAATATTCACATTATCCCATAGAATATATAAAAAAAAATTCAGTAAAATATGTTAAGTAGTTTTTTAATTAAAAATTATTTTAATATAGGGAAAAAAACAAATTCAATTAAATTCTGACTTTGGGATATCTTCCAGAAAGAAAAGAGAGATATATTATATAATAAATATCTCTCCATTTGTTTAAACGTTTTGCATATGGGAGTGGCTTCACATTTTAAAATAAATTTGGTAGATAACAATTTTTCATTTTTTAAAATTTTATATAACTCTTCATGATAAATTTATTTGATTGCATTTTTAATGCACTTTCCTACGTCCTAGAGAGTTAAAATTTGGTACACAGCTTAAATTTGTTGAACATTTTATTCGACAAAAATTTGATGGATCTTTAAATATAGATCATACATTTTTTTCGAAATGGCCCGAAAATAATCCCCGTTCACTTCTATAAATCATTGTTGTAATATTGTTAAAAATTCTGATGTGGACAGCACATGTCTTTCCCTGCAGACTCATATTCGTTCTTTTTATTTATTTTTTCTATGACGTCATTTGAATTAATTTCAGTTGTTTTCGATGAAGTTTTTAAATATAATAAATTATCGCAGTATTATGATAGTTTTAAAAATATTACCGTGGAATGTATCGCTTTTCAGATATATTTAAACCAGGCAATTTTTATTTCAATGCCGTCATTTGAATGAAGTTCATGTTTTTCAATGAAGGTTTAATTTTTCAAATATAATAAATTAATGTAGTATTATGATAAGTTTTAAAATATTACCGAGGAATGTATTGCATTTTCGACTGTCTTAAATAAAATTGCATTGAAGTTGGAAAGTGTTTCATAATCAATGCTTTAAGCATGATTGATCTTTCTTGTTTAATTTGACGCGAATATGCATCTTATAATTTACTTCGCTAGTAAATTATAGAGTACGTACTCCAAAAACCAGACTTCCTTATAAGTAGGAACACATAGCATAACCAGTTTTATTTTCACTGAAAACATTCTTCAAAATTTGTAATACCCTCCAAGTTATAAAAATATTTAGTGATGGAAGATTTGTGGGAGGCGGCTGCACGTAGAGCATTTATGGGTCCCTTAATATATTACATATGAATAAACTTAGATAGACATAGAAAATGTCAGGCATTTTCAAATGATACTGACCAATTTGAAGATAAATATTTAAATTACCTTTAGTTCCAACCAATTATATACTTCCATCCAATTATATACTTTGAAAAATTATATTCTTCCAATTATATACTTCCAATTATATACTTCTATCCAATTATATATTTCGATAAAAATATAGGAGGTCGTTTTCAAAAAATCAACCAGTAACTGAACATTTGATCTCATAGGGGGAAGGGAGAAGTTAAATTGATATGGCAAAAATGCAAAAAAAGTTATCGAGAAAGAATTATTTTTGAGAAGATTTCGGGAACAATCAAAGTCTTTTATATGAAGAAAAACCAAAAGCACTTTATATGATCGTAACTAGTCCTACTGAGGATTGAAGCCTCATATCCAACCACGATATGATCTAACCATGATATAGATCGTGTTCGCTGATTCTATTTACTTAATCGCAGATACGATATTCATTATGTATAAGAAAATTAAACAGTTTAGTCAATCCCAATGACATAGACTTAGGACGACAATCAAATAATGAACATTAATATTAAATATTTAATTAAGAGGTTTTAAACATGTTGGTCTTACTAATCTAAATAAACAAGAAAGATAAATAATGCATAAAGCATTGATTATGAAACACTTTCCAACTGCAATGCAATTTTATTTAAACATCTCTAAAATGCGATACATTCAGCGCTGATAGTTTAAAAATTATCACAATACTACAATAATTGATTATATTTGAAAACTTAAAACTTCATCGAAAAAAATTTTTACTGAAATGGCGCCATCGAAATATAAATCGCCTGGCTCTCTATGTAAAAGCTGTGAATATTTCATTCATACGATTTTGTTCCATTCCTTTCATTCAGCGATGATACTTTAAAAATTATAGCAATACTACAATAATTTATTTTACTTTAAAACTTAAAACCATGGAGTTAAAGTACTTTCTAACTCCATGGATAAAACTTCACCGAAAAAGGCTATACTATAAAATCGTCTGCTTCTCTATGTCAAATCAATGAATGTTTCATTCTTATTAGACTATATTCCAGACTCTAGAGCTAAATAATGTTGCGATAAAAAAATTCAGCAATTCTTATACATCTCGTCTTAAAGATTAATGTGTTTACATTCTGCATACGTTAAAATTAGGCTTCATTGAAAAAATAATCAAACTTTGATGATCATTTAAACTTAAAAATATTGTAATTGCGTTGGGGCAGAACATAGATGCACAGAAATTACACACAAATAAAGTGGTTTTAGGACGGATGCAAAACAAAATATACATTTAAAAGAACTTTAAAAATCACGATTTTTATTCTGAGAAAAAAGGTGGAATCCTTATTTTATTTTGAAGTGGATCAAGTGATCTCTTCATATTATATGCGTGTAATTATTACTTTAATTATTATTTGAAAAACTATCGAATATATTTTGCTCAATTTTATTTCATATATTTTATGGGATGATTTGAATATTTCCTAAAACTTTCGAAGCAATTTGTGAATTTTAACTTCGCTTTTACTATTTTAAAAAGTAGGTCCCATAGGGTTCAATATATTTCATTTTTTCAACCCGGGTTCAATCCAAATCTAATTGGGTGATATTATTCATTTAAATTTCCATATGTCCCACAGACCGTCTGAACAAAATACCAAAATTTTATTTTGATTAAGTCATTTTTACGAACGGACGGACAGACAGAACGAATGGACAGAGTCATAAACATTTTTTTTTTATCAGGAACAGGCAATAACGCATTTCGATGACATCTTATTGCTAAGACGTCCATATAATTTTTCACCCAAACCACTTGTTTCTTGGAGTGTGAAGGGTAAAATAATTACAATTGTATAATATTTCATGGCATTTATTTATGCACCGATAAGTTAGCTTTTACGATCCTGCAAAGTATGCGAGTATCATTATACTCGGCTCAATCGTTTGACTTGCTTATACTGGATCTTTTTCTTGAACGCATACCGAATATTTCATGAGCACATATGAACTCTGCAGATGGATTTATAAATACAAAATCTTGTTTGGTATTGATTGCTTCAAAATGGCTCAACTCGACTTTCTAATACCGTAATCCTTTTTTCAGTAACTTCTGGGTTTTTTTCCCTCTGTTTTTCAAATTTTACAAGTGATATTTTGGAAAATCAGTATTGTTGATACAAATGATTGCAATTATAGTGTAATGCCCTTCCCTTTAAAATTCTTGACAAAATATTTCAATTCATAATATACTTGACAATATACCCCGTGGATTACTTCCCTCCGCCCCCCCCCCCCCGAATGGGGCCAATGACTTCACGATAAAAAAATTGTAACGCGGCTATTTTTGACGATAATGATTGAAACCATTAAGTATCGTGATAATTGAGCCATAAATATTCCCTTTTATGCTTGATTATATCAAATGTTCTCCTTGCTCGAATTTAAAAGCATTATATCTAATTTTAGATTTTTTTATAACAAAGCATGATATGGGCCTTCGTGAAAAGCCAATAATATTTGCAGCAGCTATTGTACACACAAGAAATAGACCACAGACATCAGACAGACATCACAGCAAAAATAGTCAAAACGTATTCAGGAGGTCTTAAGACATATTGACATCAAAATCTCGAAATCGAAAATCTTCGTGAAAACAATTCTTTCACAATACTAAGTACGGGAGATTAAAAATAATTCGCTGAGGATGACGCTTGGTAATTTGTAAGTGATAAATGTGCAATGCATACTACATTGTACATAAATTTACATGAAACTTGTTCTGAAATAAGCGTCCTCCAAACATAAGGTATTCACATCCAAGACTTATATTTGAAAATCTCATAACACTGAAAATTTTCGACTTCATTCGACAGAAACCAGAGATTACGGAATAAATTTATCTTCTCTGGAGACCGGAGAAAATGAATTTAAAAAGTATAAAACGTATTGAATGATAAAAAAATAAAATAAACGCAAGCGGAGATTCAGACCTGAATTTTTACTTGATAAAAGAACCTTATTCAAGAGTCTCGACTGTCCAGAAGACCATGACATCCTGAACATATTTTCTGCAAATATCCTTCCGGAATCTGTTGAGAAAGGCCTTAAAAAAAGAGATTTAATAACTTTAACTTCATCAGAACGGAACCTCGTCAGGGTAATTAATTTAAATATTGAACATTTTCCACATATACTATTTCCGTTTCAGAGACGCATTTTGGTAGGAAGGGGTTGGGAGAGTTATGGAAGCTAATTGCCTCAAAACAAGTACTTTACTTAGTTTCGAAGGTTAATTTAAATTGTCTTTCTGATGCTTAATATTATTAGAGTAGAGAGATTTAGAGTATATTTAAGCAGAGTTTGGGTTAATATGAGCAGGAAGAGAATATTTTGCGAAATTTGGTATTGCCATATAGATTAATTTATGTCCAAAATTCCACTGGTGTTATTAGTAGTCAGAAGAAATGTTCTTCTGAAATCTGGCGATAAATGATTTTGTTTAGAGCTGTTCTGAGCTTGAAACTTTCCAACATTAATAGGGTAATTTTCAATCTTAATATATTTCAATTTTACTAATATTTGGCAAAGAAAATCCCATAAATCTACATATTTTTAAAAAAAAACATGTATTCTAAATTCCACTGCACAATGTTATTTACTTCAAATTGTACATTTGACGGTTTTTCGGATGACAATAAAAACCCAATAAACTTATATTTCGAGCAACTCTAAATTGACAATTTTCAATAATGATAGCATCTGCTATAAGCAATGTAATAAAATAATCAATGTATTAAAATAGTGATCAATCAATATATTAAAATAATAATCAATCAATATATTAAAATATTTTATTTATTGTTCATAAATTTTGCATCATTTCTATTAATTAGCACCGTTTTTGTAATTTTGACAATATTTTCGACTATCTGGGGCAAAATTTAGCCAAGTTAGCAATAGTTCGCTAAATTTATGGTTGAATTAGCCAAATTTATAACCAAGCGTTACAGGCAAATGGAGAGAAGTGTTTTTCTTGTATATCAATAACTACTGGCGAATTGTTAAGCGTTAAAACGCAAAACTATTTATAACCCAAAGTATTTTATCTTCGTGAATGGAACGAACTAGATCCATGAGAATAGTGTTAGCATATATTACTTATGACATGTGACTATAGTTCACAGTAGTTAATGTTTTTCTTTTAATTTTAATGTTCTTTTATTGATAAATTTATTTGGAAATTGTGCATTATCTTCAAAACAGTTCATATTAACGTTCATATAACGTTCATTCTAAAGTTTGTGGCATTTGTTTTAATGAAAAATTGCATAAAAAATAATCATTTGTGTAACATTATCGAAGGATCTGATATTTTAATGATGACTTCAATATTTTATTCGAAAATTTGGGGATGTTCCGAACATTCGATTACGTTTAAAATTAATAGGGTCCCAGTATTTACTGATAGAATATTTGTACCAAATTTCGTTCGAAACGCTACATTCGTTCGTAAGACTTCGCATAGTAATAGTATACGAAGCGTTAAGATGTTTTTTCAAATACACAGCATTAGGTGGCAAAAGTCCCAGGGCGTTTTTTACTTCAATTGACTGTGTGTACATTATACCAATTGTAGCACGTCAAGTAGCAGAAATCCGCTTATGTTGAAAAGAAGGATGTATTCATTTTTAACTGATATGACAAGATTGAAATTTATTATAACGGACAGTTATGCAGCCATAGTTTAAAAGAAGGAATGTCTTGAGAATTTTTATTAAAAACCTGCGCCATGTTAGCTTAGCTTGATATGGAAATGATTAAAGACGTCTGTCAAAACCACCGGAGTGAAGTAATAACTGCAATTCTTGTCACTAGACTCAACATTTAGTAGTCAGCGTTATGACTACGCAACTATAGGTTTGTCAATTTTTTTAAACAATATCTCTAGTGACTCTACAGATAGTATATGATCATCAAGAGACGGTTTGCATTTTAAACTAATAATCAATATACCCGTGCAGCCAAGGCTATTGTGAAACGCATAAAATTTCTTTTCCGATCTATTCTTTTCACTCTTGATATTTGATAAACTTGGCGATACTTTTTCATCTCAATCATTTTCATGAACGACACTTTATTTAAATCATGTTCAGTGATAGCAATGCCATCTTTGGTAAAAGTTTGCTTTTTATGGGATATATTATACTGCGCATGTATGGTAAGGCGTAAAGATAGTAAAATGTCATTTTCGGTTCCTATTATGAAACTCTTAAGTTTCTAAAATTTTATGCCACAGATTAATCTCAATAGCGTTTCAAAATGGATTCAGCATCATTTAAACCAATTATCATTCATCAATTTTATCATTCCATTTCTCATTCATCAATTTTATCATTCCATTTCTCATTCATCAATTTTATCATTCCATTTCTCATTCATCAATTTTATCATTCCATTTCTCATTCATCAATTTTATCATTCCATTTCTCATTCATCAATTTTATCATTCCATTTCTCATTCATCAATTTTATCATTCCATTTCTCATTCATCAATTTTATCATTCCATTTCTCATTTATCAATTTTATCATTCCATTTATCATTCATCAATTTTATCATTCCATTTACCATTCATCATACATTTATTCACGATTTATTATTCATCATACACTTAATATTCATCAATGACAGTAAGTAAACTTACAACACTCGAAAAGATTCTAAAGTTCCATGCACAGTTTTCTAAAATATGTATAATTTTTCAAAAAATTTGACATGAACTCAGGGGAACTTGTCTTGAAATAAATTCCCTCCAATCCTAGTGTAATTATTACCCCGGACTCAAATTTAAAAATTTCAAACAACTGACTGAATTTTTGTCCCAGTTTGTCAGGAGACACTGCAGAAATGACTTTGGAAATGCTGAAGATATTTTTCTGAAATATGTAAAATAATGGAATCGCACAACGATGATTAAGAACTGCATTTATCTTTATTAAAATTAAGTGTTTCACAATCACTCGCTACTTGAAATGTCAAAACCTGACATGACATACTCTTGTCACATGACTTGTTTTTCCTACATTACATTATATATATATATATATATAAATATATATATATATATATATATATATATATATATATATATATATATATATATATATATACAGGGTGTCCCAAAAACATTAAACTCGCTTTTATTCCTTAAATATTGATCTTAGACATATAAATTACAGAGTTGAGTAAAAAAAGGTCAAAATTTTATGAAATCGATAAAAATTTTCAGGGGATTAAATTTGAAGACATGCTAAATTTAAATTTTTATACGGCCCCATACAAAAACATTTCCAATGTGTAAAACGTGCCCCATACACTAATAAGGGGATGTACAAAATTTCAGCATTTTATTATTTAAAAAAATTACTACATTAATGAAAAAAACTATCCATACGGTTTAAATACTATGAAATATAGTATTATCTATAATAACGATCACATTCAAAAATACGATTCTACTGTAGTGATCAATAATTATTGCAATTACGTAAAGTATGGAAATGCAAGAGGTGGAAGAAAGCGGAAACTAAATCTTAATAATACTATCAATAATTTAATAAATTTTGCAAAGGAAAACGCAAAAAGAGAATTTATACCACTCAAATGAATCAAGAACATCGTCTTTGGTATAAGAAAATACTTATTGTGAAACATTAGGGATTTTTGTACTTGTGACACTTTTAAAAATGGTTTCATCCAATGTACAAATGCAAGTGCTATTTTCCAAAACTATATTGAATTGCGATCTAATAACTTAGGAATTTCTTTATGTGATAATAAACCTAATAAGAATATCGCTAGAGAATATATGATTGTAAAATACAGAAATAAAGGTTTCGATAAGGTTAATATACCTGCTATTTTAAAAAAAATATCATGACGTATTAACTTTAAGAAACATAAATGTTAAAATTATTTATACATACGCAACACCTATATGCAGGAGTATATAAAATTATAATAGTGTTTGTAGAAAGGTCAATAACACTGATAAACATTGCGTTTGTCAAGAACACACTGATTTTATAGATGCATACCACGTAATCACTGGTCACGTAATGACTGGAAGTTTAGGAGCTTTTAAAAGGAGTCAGATCTGAAACAAGTTTTCGAACTGGGTACAAAATATCGTGTTCACGAATATCGACCTATTGGAACTCCTTTTGAAAGGGGCATTGATATGTTCATATACAAGATTACCGTAAAATATATGTACCCACCGAGATCTTTAAAGGATGGCGAGAGGCTATATTAAAGGAATTTAAGTGGAAATACAATGATGCAAATGAGCAGCGGATCAAGAAACACTATAACTAGAATACTTTAGCGACTTTGCATAAATACTTCGTAATTACCTATGTCGATGAGGGAACCGCAAATTATGCGTTTACATGCCAATTTTTGTACAACAGGCTACTTATCGAAAGTTGCAGGGATCGTAATGCATACCTTCTTTTGAATATATCACAGATTGAAATAGAAAATCGTATTAAAGCTAAATATAAGAAATTGGGTTACAATGTTAAATCAATCAGATTTTCTTACATAACGTTGATTCCAAAACTACATAAAAATCCTATTAAATTTCGACCCATAACAAATGGGTTCAAAACATATTTAACTATTGCTAATAAAATATTACTAAGAATCTTAAAAGATGTAATAATTAAAATTAAACATAATTTATTAATGCCCATTTATTAATGCCCAATTTATTAATGCCCATTTTATTAATAACAGTTATGAGGTTACGAAAATTTAAAATATTTCTGATAGTTTATATTATAAAAGCTATGATTTTAATAATTTGTTCAGTAATATAAATATCAATGATTTGTTTGAGATTGTGATGGAAGTGTATGATAGATATAATATGCAATCCTGCATTACAAAGTGTAAATTTAAGAATTTGATAAAAATGATTCTGTTCGAAACCGTTTTACATGATGGTTCGAACTTCTATAAACAACCTCACGGTATACCAATGGGAGGAGCTTGTTCATCAATTCTTGCAGACATATATTTAAATAAATATGAAGAAGGTAACCATCTCTTGAAAGAATTACTATATATACGTTACATTGATGACATTTTATTGGCATGATGTAGAAAGGATAATGTCATGGATTTTGGTTTTTATCCAAATTGTCTAACATTATCCGAAACTCCATATAACCAAGACCTGAGTTTGAACTTTCTGAATTTGTCAATATACAAGCACGCTGATGGTACTACTGGTTATCGATTGTACGATAAACGCAGGGATTTTAAATTTGAAATAAACTATATTATTTTATGGAATTCATGTTTACACAAAAACGTGTTCAGAAACATCATTATACATAAATATATAAATATATATAAAATATATATAAAATATATATATATACAGAATGAAGATATCTGGATCAGGATAAACAATAAACATCAAAATATCTAAATCAGTTCAATGTCATTGTATAATAATACAGTAACGTCTAAAGAATTTTAATTTAAATAAGAATAAAATAACATAAGAAGTGTTACCATTGTCACCTGAAACTGTCGAATGGAATGGCGGATAAGTCTGGGAGCCAACAAAGAATGGTTGCAGTTAAAGTTATAGTCAAAGATTATAACATTGTGAAATGAAACTTGGTGAATATTAAATACTTATTCAACTAAATGTTCCAGAAAATTCATTAATTAATTAAAAAATTAAATAACTTAGTGTTGGAAATATTACTCCAAATCAAGTATAAGCACTGAATTAAAGGATAACTCAATTCCAAAAATGAAGTTATGCATTTAGATGATGTGTTTATACATAGTGGTAACTTTGATGAATATTGCATTCACTTATCAAAATATGTTGAAAAATATTCAGTTATTCAATAAGTTGCTGCAATTTGAACATGGTGTTGAATTTAAATTTGAAATGGAAAAAATAAGATTTGCGGGAAGTGATTTTTGATGGTAGTGGTTATTAAATTTTGAATAATTTTTTCCAAAGTTTATGGTGAACGTAACTGTTTGATTTATTAAATTTGATTATTAATGATATTTTGAAACAGTTTTGTTGACTTTCTATGTATTGTTTGAATGTATATTAAGCTGTTTATCATAAATAATAAATTTGAGATTATTTTCATTTTGAATTAGTATATTAACGTCAAGATAGATGAGTAAACATTTTCAATAAGTTGGAAATTGGGAGGATGAAATTGAAAGGTTAACATTGGTGCATCTTTGGCTCTATATATATATATATATATATATATATATATATATATATATATATATATATGTATGTATGTGTGTGTGTGCGTATATATATATATGCACTACGTGACAGTGAAAATGAGACACCAAGAAGGAGTGGGCAGAAAGTGGTGAAAATCGGCAGAGAGACAGAAACGAACAATAAGTGATGTTTATTGCAAGATGATACACCTATACACTGAGCGATAACACCGTCTAATCAGTAGGCTGTAAGACCACCATGGGCAGCGATACAGGCAACAACATGTCTAGATACAGAGTCAATGAGCGTTCGAATGGTGTATTGAGAGATGCCTGCCCATTGGCTGCCAACCATTTGCTAGAATGCATCCTATAAACGCGGCGGTGGTAGCTCACGGAAGCGACGTCCAACCACGTCCCAGACGTGTTCGATTGGTAAGAGATCAAGGGAGACTGGTGGCCAGAGAAGCACCTGGGTATCTTGCAGGTCATGTTGGCTGAAGCGTGCCGTGTGTGGCCGGGCTTTATCCTGCTGGTAAATGGCATTGGGCACCCCCTGAAGGAAGGGTAGAGTCACCGATCGCAGCACGTCATCTACGTATCGTCGAGGCGCCATAGTACCCTCAATACGGACCAGAGGTGGCCTGTTAACGTAGGCGATGGCGCCTCAAACAATGATGCCACGTTGTCGGGCGGTGTGGCGTTCCACAGATGCGGCTGAATTAGGCCTGTCACCACTTTCGCGCCAGACTCGCACACGGCGACTGTTATTGCTAAAACAGAAGCTTAACTCGTCTAAGAACACGACCCTGTGCCATTCTGTCGTAGACGTGGCTCTATCCAGACACCATTGCGAACGGAGGCGTCTGAGCTGTTGGGTCAATGGCAGTCTTCTTAACGGGCGCCATGAGTGCAGATCGCCGGCGACGGATCGGCGGATAATGGTCCTATTCGATATGGGAATATCAAGGGTGTCCTGCACATGCTGCAAAAGGGCGACGGAAGTGGCCTGCGGGGTTCGCCAACGCTTGCCGGCGGATGCATCGGTCCACGTGTGCTGACGTGGACCGATGCACGTTTATGAAGTGTCGTACCGACACTTCATAAACGTGCAACGTGCCACATTCCCTTATTCCACCCATCTTCGCTACAGCCGGTGCACCGTGGATGCGTGTAAGTGGCTGTCCGCTGAGATTTGACGTATGGACCAACCTGATCTTCTGAGTCCGATCACCATACCCCTCCTAAAATCGTCTGTCTGCTGGAACTGCCTCGGTTGGAAGTGGCCTGGCATTTATTACTACTACATCTTTCCCCTGAGACAAAAAATATTGCAAAATGGTTTCCCTGGCAGACAGAGTGGCGCGACTATTGCCGATTCTGCCGGTTCCTTCCTTTATATCTCATTCAACGTGCGATGGAAAGCTGCGCATTTCGCATCATTTACATAACTCGGTGAGCTGCGTCTACCCTGCAATTTCCATATTTTTCTGCTCACTCCTTCTTGGTGTCTCGCTTTCACTGTCACGTACTGATATATATATATATATATATATATATATATATATATATATATATATATATATATATATATATATATATATATATATATATATATATATATATATATTCTCTTAGTTCAACATACAAATCCAGTTTTTAACCATTTTTGTCAATGTGAAACAATATGCATATTCATATAACTATTGTTTAGAAACATGTTATTTCGCTCGTAAATGACAGAAGTTTAAAGCTTGACACTCGAGAATTTCAAAACTCTATTATTAAACCCACTATATTGTTATTTGTCTGTCTCTCCGAACGCTAGACGTGAAGTAACTAGAAACTTTTTCTGAGACACACTTCCTCCAAATATCAATCAATTATTATCTGGGGATTCTATTTAAAAATCACCACCGGCTGATTGAATTTTTGTCCCCTATTGATGGATCAACAGAGAAATAACGATTTCAAAAGGCTTTTGTCTAGAACTAGTGGAAAAACTCTAAGTGTCTAGAATTCTCATAACACATAATGTATGTAAAAGGAAACTAATATTGAGTTATTGCCGTTTTTTAAATCTAAAGTTAAGAAATTTATCATAAGTAATCATTATTAGTAGTTATAACCCATTCTCCAGATATAAGAAATTTTACATTTTGACAAGGAGCGTTTTTTTGAAATAATCAGGAGTATTGATATTTGATCACATGATATTTGGTTTGCTTTTTTAAATCACTAACAACAGTAGGAATTTGATTTCTAATAAGTTCTAGCAACATGAAAGCTATAATTTGTTTTATATTTTCCTACAAAATCGAAATTTGTTAAGCTATAGTAAAATCATGTATTTGACACATAGGGATTTTTTCATCTTGCATAATAAAAGAAGATATGCGTCCGTATGTCTGTGTATGTCATCCACAGCGGGAAATTGAAGCTTTGGGAACTCGCGAAATTTGTTTCAGGTCCCTGGACGATGTGCCTCTGTGAGATTTTCTTTTAAATTTGAATTGTTTAAAAGTTAAGAACTTTTAAATCCGAAAAATATTAACTTTTAAAACCATTTCCCACTCTTTTGTTAAATTTATTTATTCAAGCGATTCTGACCTAATGCCAGCACTATTTTTTCGTAGGTGGTCTGCGAATCATAACTCAAACTTTTGGTCCCAATTTTCAGTGCCATTTTATTTGCGAATTTCTGATTTAGTGAATTTACAAAGTAAATTTTCATATTGTGGAATATATAATTATTTCAGTATTGCAAGTGTTCTCTGAAAATGTGTCTGAAATTGGTGATAGCTTACTGAGGTAACAATTATTTGTTTCTGTTATCTTACTTGTGAAGTAAAGATACTTTTTATTTTATTTATTTATTTTATTTATTTATTTTTTTTTGCGACTCCAAGTGTTTCCCTTTATTTATGAATATTTAAGCGATCCAAAAATCTAGCTTCTTGAAATTGTTTCCAATTTCTCGAATGTAAAAGGTATAGCATGTAAAGCATATAATAAGCTGTTCTGACTAGATCGTAGGTCAACAAATCAAAAATTTGGGATCATGCGTGGAAGATTGCAGTGCGCTTATTTAAAGCGTATCAAATGGATTTATTTCAATGAGCTTATTTAGGGCATACTGAACACGCGTTGTAAGATTACGCATTTAAGGCATGGGAAATCGGAGCGAGGGAATGTGTCTGGTTCAAAACAGGCGATTTGGAAATTGAAAGGTGTTACCTCTATCGCATATTATTAAGGTAGCGGACTATTATTTAGAACAAGGGCAACGGCGGGTAATTCGTTCTAGTGAACACCACTACATGATTTTGCTGTCAAGATCCTTTGCTTCCTGATATATAGAGTTTTGAAATAAAATGTTCTGGTTATTTCTCCCGTTTTTTCCTTTTTTTACTACGTAATTTAATGAGTCTAATCATTTAATTAATTATCTCTCTTTAGGATAATTAATTGGAATTTAGAACGCAAACACAGGTCTTTTCCACTTCTGAAAACTTACCTAAAAGGGAAGAGAAGGGGAGTTACGTAAGTAATTGATAATCAACTAATGTATTTAGTTCCAAGGTTTAGTTTAAATTATTTTTCTGCTTCTAAAGATTAAAACAATAAACAGTTCGGCAATTTGTTGAAGCTAATTGAAAAATGTCCGTTAATGTAGGCAGAATAATTTAAATACTCCACTTTTAATGTAAAGATGATAATATCATCCCAGAAGCTTTAATGGTGCAGTGTCGATCGGTCGAATCCCGATTGAGACTCGAGCTCTTTATAGTAGCAGTCGAATAACTTTAATCTAAAAGTTAGATTTAATAGTCATTCTAGACTTAAAAAGATAACGCTTAGGATCTTCAAACGTCCCAACGATTTATGGTAACAATTCTCAATTCACTAGTTTTAAGACGCTAGCCTGTGCAAAAAAGTAGATAATAAGAAGGGTCTTCAGCTCGAAAGTTTCTCCTCGAACTGAATATGATAGAGGGGAATGTGGAGCCCATTTCTAATATAGAAAAGTATAATATCGCCGTAGTATCTTAATGGTTAGAGCATAATTTGACCAGTGAATATGTATAGTACGAATCCCGGTTAGAACTGAAATTCTTTACAAATAAGTTTATCACTAAATTTAAGAAATAAGTTTAACAAGTTTCTCACATTATTAAATTATAAATTTATTTAGCGACCGATCTCTTAGAATTTTTTAGTCAACCTAAAGTTTCCCCAAATCCAAGCTAACAGTTTCCGGGGCTTTTTTACCTACTAAAGCCACGCCACGCACGGGGGAATCGGGTCGTCCATTCGCGTATGCTCAGAATAGATGTGTACGTCCTGATATATAATCGAGCTTGAGATTTTATTTGTAGCGTGAGAATGATTTTAGTTCAAAACAGTCAATTTGGAAAATGAATATATTATCTCTATCTGTATTATTTAAATAGCGAGCACTAATTTAATATATATGTATAATTTTGAAATATAAAAATTACGTTGTTAACCGAAAATATAGCCAATATATATGAATTGGTCTGATTGTGTTGAGATTATTGAAATTAAGATTTAAATTGTGTTCATTAACGTAGAACGTAAAATCTACGAAAGTGAGGAAATTCAATTTTGTGATTTGGGGAGGGGGTGGGTGCGTACCACGTCTGTTGTGCCAATGTATACGGGTTGCATGCAATTTTCAATATTATTTATCCGAATAAAATTTATTTGCTTTGTTATTTTATAAAACTATCCTACTTTAACACCGGATATTTTCTAGTAGAAAATATAAAGCAAAATATTAAAGCATAAAATTTATAGATAAGCTTAGAAAAATTAAATATATATTAATACAAATATGTGGTCAAATATTATGTAATTACTTTAAATGTTTTAAATTTGTAGATATCATTAATATACATATAAAGTTTTATTTGACATTTGTTGTTACAGTAAAATTTCATTATGCTTTGACAAAAAAATGCTTTGCAAAATTTTAGAAACACCAGTCTAAATAATCTGTGTTGTATTTCAAAACGATTTCACATTTTTAAACCCGATTCGGCATTTTTACAAGACAGTAAGTAAAACTTTAACACTTGAAAAATACAAACTTCTACCGGTTCCACTTTCCAATCACTACTTTTCGTTCCATTTGTCAAATGCTCGACACAAAGCACAACGAAACATATTCTTAAAAAAGCATCCTTTAAGTCGTAAGCAATTATTATTGGTATCAATTTAATATCTCTAACGATTGACTGAAATTTGACCCCATTCATCAGGAACCAGAAAAATGACGCAAATGTAGAAATTACTTCTGCAGAAAGTAAAAAAAAATATTTTAAATTAAGAGAAAAGTTTGGAACTATATTTAAGTTTTTGAAATAGACCTTTAATGCATTCGCATATCTGGCATACAGCACAGCTATCCTGCCGCAATGCACTCGTTATATACTGTGTGTTTTTTTGCCTCTGTTACTACGTCATTTGAAAGGACTTACTATTTAATTGTTTAACACTTTCGCGACAATTACTTTGAACATACTATAAGCACAAGTATAAGTTTATGTATATATATATATATATATATATATATATATATATATATATATATATATATATACAGGGTGTTCGTAAATTGTTTTGACAAAGGTCGCATTCCACTCTGAGTGTCAGAAAATAGCAACTTCGAAACACGTCCAACAAGCACAAGCCGCCATTTCGGACGACATAGCTGTCGTATCGGAGAAGTATTACATTTCCTAAACATCACCGTCAAGCATAAACTGTATGCAAATTTCCAGTGATAACAGCAGCGGCAGTTGCAGCTGATTGGACGTAGTTGACCTGTGGCTTGGCCTCCACGCTCAACGGACCTCAACCCACTGAACTTCTTCTGGGGGCACATAAAATAATTGGTGTACGAGACGCCTGTGGACTCCGTAAAAAATCTCGTCCCGAAAATCGTTGTTGCAGCGGGCAGAATAAACACGACAGGTGTCTTCGAGTAGGTGCGCCAGTCGTTCATTCGCCGGTGTGAATTGTGCAACAACACCCTTGGCAGTCACTTTGAGAATCTACTTTGAGTCTTTCTCTGGTATAAATAAATGGGATTGTGCAACTTATGATTACGTTATTCTCCTTATTTTCACTGTTGAAAGTTCAACTTTATCTATACGCTTTTCTGACACTTAGAGTGGAATGCGACCTTATATTCCATAGTAAATATTGTCCGTCTTGTTGGATACTATCACCACTCTTATTTTCACAAACAGTTTACGAACACCCTGTGTATGTATATATATATATATATATATATATATATATATATATATATATATATATATAAAATACAATGGAATAATGAACAGTACCAAAAAGTGGTTTTGGGGGTTGTGACCCCCACTCCCCGGTTAAAAGCATGCTTTGAGTGCCGCGGAAAACACTCCCGGAAAACCGGCACCGTTCAAAGAAAGTCCTTGCGACTAAAGGAATTCCCGAAAATATAGATACTGAAATGAAACAAAAACCAAAAAAAATACCTAATGTGAAACCAATCGAATCCACTTCTCGCCAACACCACCAATACCACAAAAAGTTCATCTAACTCAACACACAAACGCTCTACCCCATTCCCTTCATCACCAAAATAACTCCGAGAACTGAGGAATCTCCGATTATACACTGTATACCGTTGCCATAGATTCATCTAAAAATCCGTTATTCTCATTTTGCACTCCTGTATATCGATATTGTAAAAATCCGATGCGATACCATAAAGGAATCCCCTGGGATATCCAACCTTACGGGCTTCCCCAAAATATTTTTTCAAACACAAATATTGATCTTCTGTATTTGTGTTCAATCTTCTACTTCTGATCAGAGAATTTCTAATTACGTTTCGAAACACACGTTTATTGAAATTAGATGTCCAAGGAACAAGATAATTAATTTCAAAGTGAAAATCCTTGCGGTTATCATAGATACGAAAAAATGTTTTATGATGTTTACTGTCACTTTTATTGTTAACAATACAAAGATCCAAAAAATTAACGATTCCGTCTACTTTTTTGGTGTTTTCGATTAGATTTAAACCATTTGGATAAAAACTAAAATCCACCACGTAATCCTCTTCCTCGCAAGCAGTCAACACATCGTCGACGTATCTCAGGAATATAATTTCATTCAATATGTGTGTTCCAGATTCATAGCTATGCAAATATATATCTGCCAGTATGGATGAGCAATGATGATTTTTCGTATCTACATATGATAAACGCAACGATTTTCACTTTGAAATTAATTATCTTGTTCCTTGGACATCTAATCTCAATAAACGTGTGTTTCGAAACGTAATTAGAAATTATCTGATCAGAAGTAGAAGATTGAACACAAATACAGAAGATCAATATTTGTGTTTGAAAAAATATTTTGGGGAAGCCCGTAAGGTTGGATATCCCAGGGGATTCCTTTATGGTATCGCATCGGATTTTTACAATATCGATATACAGGAGAGCAAAATGAGAATAACGGATTTTTAGTTGAATCTGTGGCAACGGTATACAGTATATAATCGGAAATTCCTCAGTTCTCGGAGTTATTTTGGTGATGAAGGGAATGGGGTAGAGCGTTTGTGTGTTGAGTTAGATGAATTTTTTGTGGTATTGGTGGTGTTGGCGAGAAGTGGATTCGATTGGTTTCACATTAGGTATTTCTTTTGGTTTTTCTTTAATTTCAGTGTCTATATTTTCGGCAATTCCTTTAGTCGCAAGGACTTTCTTTGAACGGTGCTGGTCTTCCGGGAGTGTTTGCCGCGGCACTAAAAGCATGCTTTTAACCGGGGAGTGGGGGTCACAACCCTCCCACAACCACTTTTTGGTACTGTTCATTATTTCATTGTGTTTTATATAGTGCATAAAATTGTAATTGCTGCTTTGCGCATACTATTTTATTGTTTAACTGGTATACATTGCCTTATTGGTAATATTATTCCATACAATAGTCTAAAAGTTTTAAAGTTTATATATATATATATATATATATATATATATATATATACAGGGTATATATACACATATCATATGTTCAATATATATATATATATATATGTACATATACTATGTGTTGAAAACCAAGACCACACGACCAGCCTATACTATGTGTTGAAGACCCAGACCGTCCGACTCATCCTGAACCCAGGGTGGGGATTCTTTATGCAAATCCTTGAAGTTCAGTGTAGAAGAAGCCCACTCTCATGGATGACCAGCTCTATTTATTTATACGGCGAACTTTGAGTTTCATCAGAAAAGAAAATGAAAAGAAACATAGTTGAATCGAGTTTGGCGAAAGCCATGCTACAAAATTACCGTATGCTATGAATAGCAGGAATGTTCACAGTTGTCATGTAGTAAGTTAGCGCATCAATTAGTTTTCTAGTTTGTGAAATTCAGTAATGAGTTAGGTTCGAATGAGATCAGTAATGTCCCGGGTAAATCTTCTACGGTTAGATGTGTAAATAGCGTATATAGTAGATTTGTTTGTAATGTCATCTATGTTGAGTTCCAGAGAGATGGTTGTAAATAAAATAGTTAATATGTTAAGAGTCGTGATTCTTTCGTCGAATTCTGATCGTTAGGTAAAATGATAGTAGGTTTCACTTAGATGTTGAAGTACTAGTTAAAAAGGACCTGTACAATGGCCCTCCGAACAGAATAGTACTTTACATATGTTTTATAGGGATGGCAAAAATCATATGACCAAATAAGATGAATGAGGTTTCAACATATAATGTTTGTTTACTAATATTTAGATCATATTATTAATGTATTCAGACAGAGTGAATATGTAAATTCAAACCATTAAAATATACAGTACTGTCAAATTTTCCGATGTTGTCCAGGATAATACTGAAACAAAATTCACACTTTGCAATATCCAAAATATTTTAGTCATAAATGGGTTCTACAAGGTGAGTCGGAATTGTTTTTACAAAAGCAGAGGGGTGATAGTACCCCACCAGACGAGCAATAATTACCATGGAACATAGAGTCGCATTGCACTCTGAGAGGCAGAAAAGAGGCACGTCGAACCGCGTTGAGCATGACGCAGTCAGCGCCTCGGACGTCATTGTGTACCTGGCTACGTAGTATCTCCTACGCCAGACACGAACGCAGTTACCGTATGCAAATGTCCAGGGAGCAGAGTCAGCATAACTGGCTCCTAGTAGGTTCCGGCGAAAGCCAATCAGAGCACACGCTTCCCTTTAAAAACCGGCACAACTTTCACGCTGCAAGTTATTCCCACTGGACTTTTTTTTCTGGGGCCACATGAAATTTTTAGTATACGAGACGCCTATGGACTCGGCGGAAGATCTCGTCGCGCGCATCGTTGTTGCCGCAAACCACATTAACACAACACCCGGAATCTTCGAGAGGGTTTCGCTGGTATGAACGGTGCAACGACACGCGTGGTCGCCACTTTGAGCACTTGCTGTGAGTTTGTGGCTGCACAATAAATCTGTTTGTGCAACGTTTATTATCGTTCATTCGCTTTCCCAACACTGGTGTACGTGCAGGTTCGTATTCTAATTTCACTCTCTTCTGCTTCTCTGAGTGCAATGCGACCCTATATTCCATGGTAATTATTGCTCGTCTGGTGGGGTACTATCACCCCTCTTCTTTTGTAAAAACAATTCCGACTCACCCTGTATACTAAACTTAAATTATTTACCCATTTTGACGGTATTATTAAGTCATTTCCGGGTTGCAAGGGGCCATTAGAGACCGATAAAACAGGTATTTGAATTCCCGTTATTCCGCAGAACAGTGCAGAAGAACAAAACTTACATTAAAATATTTCCTCTATTCAATCTCATTGATTCATAAAAAATACACCAAATTACATTACTTGTTTTAGGAGATATTTATCTTCCAAGGGAATTTTTTACTCTAATATATTAAAGCAGTACAAAAGCAGAAATATTATACGCCATAAACATGTACCTTATAATTCTGGTAAAAACTAAATGAGAAAGAGATGTCCAGAACGTCTGAACATCCATTAAGCTGATCTTGAATTATAAGCTGCTTTGCAAACAGACAGACATAAATATATTTTTTAATTTTTGTTATCCCGCTCTTCGTTGCAGAGGAATAAAACGTATTAGATTATTAAACTTATCAGATTATTCCCTGGTCCCAGCCCCATGGCATAGATAAACTTATCAAAAATTACCCTGTGGTTCGGAGACATTTTGGTTACTAACATGTATTGCATTTTTTTCTTCAATCGCACTTGCAATTTTCTAAAATGTGTTCCTTTACTCGAATGTCCGAAACCAAGTAACACGGAAATTGTTTACAGATAAGTATCTTCAAATTCTCAAATAATTATGAACTCAAGTTTTTATTTTACAATGTCGAACAACTAACTGAATTTTTACCTCTATTCGACAGGAGATGGGAGAAATGTGCCGGAAAATGCAAAAGGTATTTGGCCGAATTGCGAAAACTATGTAAATGCAAAACGAAAATTCAAAACTATACTTTTAACTTCATTAAAGCTGAACCGTACTGCACTCGCAATCCTTCGCTACATGGAATGCCGCGTTCTAAAACAAAATGCTCTGGATACGTCTCTAGCTTTTTTTTTGTCACTGTTACTACGTAATTTAAGGGACTAATCGTTTAACTCATTCTCCATCTTCAGGGTAATTAATTTAAGCATTGAACACACACAGAGGGTGTTTCCGCTTTAGAAAACATACCTCTACCGAAATGGGAGGGTAGTTATGGAAGCTGATTACTACAGAATGGATAATTTACCTAGTCTCCAAGGTTTAATTTGAATTATTTTTCTGCTTCTCACAATTAATCGCTAGTAAAGGGATTTTCTGTAAATACAAATTAAAGAACTTGTGGTAGTATAGGCTGAAAACTGTTCTAAATTTTGCTCTGTCTGTTAACAGTGAAGTTAATGTTTACTGTATGCAATACAATTTTAGCTGCCCTATAGTATGAATAATTCAATCTGCCCTGAAGGGTAAAGAAATATTACAGAATATATGCTTATATTTGTGGACGACTTGTAGCTATCGGATTATATTGGTGTTTTGGCACTCTAAGGATTTTTCATGTACACACAGGTTATTTTAACCACGGCCGGCAGTTACAAAGTAAACTCTAGATTCGAACATGGTTGCTATAGATCAAGCTCAGAGCTCGTATTAGTCTACCATGGAATGAGATTTTCAGTTCTCTGTAAGAACACGAATTGAAGATTACCTGTATTTGGAATCTGAGATATATCTGGTTAAGAGACCCTTAACTAGGGAAAAATTTTATTTACTTATAAAAACTAGGTTATTTTCTTACAAAAAAATCTCGAAGTCATGTTTATGACGTAATTCAAGCATTAATTTTAAATGTTATGAGTATAATACGCTGGTAAACAAGAAAAAATGTTCTCCCTTCCTGTCCAAAGCTTTGCCTACTTTTCATGTTTTTCTGTTTTCTGACCCTCACAGACAATTTGCTCTATCAAACAAAGTTTTTTAGATATAAACAAGAGAGATCAATCATGCTTAAAGCATTGATTATGAAACACTTTCCAACTTAAATGCAATTTTATTTAAACGTCTCTAAAGTGCAATACATTCCTAAGTATATATTTTAAAACATATCATAATACTACATTAATTTATTATATTTGAAAACTTAAACATTCATCGAAAAAAATGAATTCAAACGACGACATTGAAATGTAACTTGTCTGGTTGTAACATCTCTAAAATGCGATACATTACTCGGTAATATTTTTAAAATCATCATTATACTACAATAATTTATTATATTTGAAAACTTCAGCGAAAACAACTGACACTCATTCAAGTGCCGTCATAGAAAAAATAACACGCCTGGCTCCCTCCATAAAAGCAGCATTTCATTCATAACATTTTCCCATTCATTTCATTCATCCCAGTACTAAAATAATTTGTTTTATTTAAAAACTTAAGACCATGGAGCTACAAGCAATTAAACTCTATGCTTAAAACTTCATTGAAAAAAATTCGTCCTTCTCGCAGTAAAATTAATGAATATTTCATTCATATCAGCTATGCAGACTCCATGAGCTAAATACTTTTGCATTAAAAAAATGCAGCAATTCTTATACAACTCATCCTACATATTTTGCTGTTTACATGTTACATAAGTGAAAAATAGGCTTCGTTGTAGAAATAATCAAATTTGGATGATCATTTAATCTCAAATATATTGTCATTGCGTTGTTTCAATATGTAGATGCACAGAATTTAAGCAAAAATAAAGCGGTTTTAGGACAAATACAACACTCAATATAAATTAAAAGGACTTTAAAAATAACGATTTTGAGACAAAATGGATGCCATATTTTATTTTGAAGTGGGTTACGTGATCTTTTCATATCATGGTCACGTGATCGCTTCATATAAGAGGTGTAATTATTATTTTAATTTTTATTTAAAAACTACTGAATATATTATGCTGAAATTTTTTTTATATATTTTATGGAATAATTTGAATATTACCTAAAATTTTCGAAGCAATTTGTATATTTTAAATTCGCTTAAAAAATGTTTGAAAAATTAGGTCCCGTAGGGTTCAATGTATTTCATTTTTTCAACCCGGGTTCAATCCAAAACTTATTGGGTCATATTATTCATTTATATTCTCATAGGTCCTACAGACCGTCTTAACAACATACTAAAATTTCATTTTGATCAAGTCATTTTTACGGCAGTTATCGTGCTAACGGCAGACAGACAGACGGAATGAACAAAGTCATAAACTATTTTCAACTTTGTTGTAAAGTGTTAAAAATATTACAAAAATTTATTTACATAATAAAACCTTAAAACCTTCAGTCGGAAATTTATGTATTTTGTATATGTTGAATAAAAAAGAGAATGCCTTTATTAACACTTTACAACATAGATGAAAAGTGTTTATTATGACTTTGTTCATTCATTCTGTCTGTCTGTTTGTCCGTTAGCACGATAACTGCCGTAAAAATGACTTTATCAAAATGATATTTTAGTATGTTTTTCAGACGGTCTGTGGGACCTATGGGAATATAAATAAATAATATCACACAATTAGCTTTTTATTGAACCCGGGTTGAAAGAATGAAATACATTGAACCCTATTGGACCTAAGTTTTCAAACATTTTTTAAGCAAATTTAAAGTTCACAAATTGCTTCAAAATTTTTAGGAAATATTCACATTATCCCATAAAATATATAAAAAAAATTCAGTAAAATATGTTAAGTAATTATTTAATTACAAGTTATTTAATATAGGGAAAAAAACAAATTCAATTAAATTCTGACTTTTGGGATATCCTTCAGAAAGAAAAAAGAGATATATTATATAATAAATATCTTTCCAAGAGTTTAATCATTTTGTATATGAGAGAGGCTTCACATTTAAAAATAAATTTGGTAGATAGCAATTTAAATTTTTTTTTTTTAATTTTATATAACTCTTCGTGATATACATATTTGATGGCATTTTTAATGCACGTTCCTACGTCCTAGAGAGTTAACATTTGGTAGACAGCTTAAATTTGTTGAACATTTTATTCTACAAAGAATTGGTGGATCTTTAAATATAGATCATACATTTTTTTCGAAATGGCCTGCAAATAATCCCCGTTCACTTCTATAAATCATTGTTGTAATATTGTTAAAAATTCTGATGTGGGCAGCACATGTCTTTCCCTGAAGACTCATATTCACGTTCTCTTCATTTCTACAATAATAATTTAAGTTTATCTGCACAAAATAACAGCCATAAGTATTTTAAATGACATTGAATTTGCACGTTAAACTTAAATTTGGTTCTCATTTGATAGCTGGACTTATTGTCAAAGGTGGCGTAGCGAAAACGCGAAAAAACTAGAATATCTCAAGAACGGCTAGTCCTAGTAATGGGGTTGCTCTTATTCTTTTTGTTGTCAAAAATCACGTATAAAATAGGAATTTAATTGATATAATTGAGCACACGTAGTCTTTTATTTTTATATTTAACGATTTTTGCGGGCCTATTCGCAATAATAACCCGTTCCTTTTTACCGAATCGCACTAGAATAACCTACAAATGATTTATATACCAAATTTTGTCAAATTTGGTATATAAATCACTTGTAGGTTATTGAAATATTATACACCAAAGTTTGGTAAATTTGTTCCATTAGTTTTTAGCTAGAGTGGATAAAGGCAATTTCTGCCAGCCATTTCGCAAAGAAGGCAGATTCTTTTATTACGAATCGTACTATGATCTAATGAACATCAGCATTTACCACAAAAACATACCTACCAAATTTTATGAAATTCGGTCCATTAGTTTTTCAATTAGAGTGGATGTAATATCCTCACAGACACACAGAAACATACACAGATACACCCATACATACACAGACGTCTTCCTAAAAATGGTTTTTTCGTGTTCTAGAAGTCCCAAAACGTGTAGATCCTTCGAAAATTCGAGTTCCGTCCTTCGGCACGATTCTAATACTTTGAATACAAACACACACACACACACATATATATTATCTGTGTATCTGAATTCCGTGCCTATGCAATTACAATCATTGTGATTTTAAATGATCCCTAAACTTTTATTGTTTCTTCAACGAAGCCTAACTTTAACATATGCAGAATGCAAATATCTCAAGTGTCATAACGGTTTCCCGTTGACACGGCCGACCGGAGAATTCTAACTTTCTCCAATTTTTACAACCCAGGTTCGAAACTTCTCTCGTCTGCAAGTAAAACTTACAGATGACCTGCCGCAAATACAAAGCGTAATAATAATAAACCCTTACCTTGAGTGGATGATTCTTCAGCTAAAGCATGGATATAGAAAACACAGAATATTGAAAATAATCACTAATATCCAAACTCAATGATCACACAGTAATTGTAAATGTAGAATAAAGTAGATGTAACACAGTAAATGTAGAATATAAATTGCATATATATAAGACGAGAGGGATATAATAACAGGATTGAATATATTAAAGGATGCATAAAAATATAGATATAAAAATATAATATAGATTTCCATGATTTTGACATATTTTTACACAGGTGTCGAGAGATTAAGAAATCTCGTCACAACACAAGCGATTGTAAGGTGAGTTACATAAGAATTGCTGAATTTTTGTCACACAAAATTATTTAGCTCTGGAGTCTAGAATACAAGTTATAGGAATGAAATATTCATTGATATTGCATAGAGAATCAGATAATTTATATTTCGATACAGTTTTATATATTTAAGTATAATAAATTACTATAGTACTGTGATAATGTAAAAGATATCACCACTGAATGTATCACATTTTAGAAATTTTTAAATGAAATTGCATTTCAGTTGGAAAGTGTTTCATAATCAATGCGTATGCACGATTGATCTTTTTTGTTAAATATTAACAGGTTTTACTTTGCTTTAAATAAGAACAAGTTACGACCCTCCACCGTTAAAGGCTAAGAATACTGAAGAGTGGATTCAGTTCGCTAAATGTCGCAAATTTTGAAAGAAGATTGCAGTACAGCAGACGACGGGGACTGTTTGTGATTTTTAACATTTTACAACAAAGTTGAAAAGTGGTTATGACTTTGTTCATTCTGTCTGTCTGTCTGTCTGTCTGTCTGTCCGTTAGCACGATAACTGCCGTAAAAATGACTTAATCAAAATGAAATTTTAGTATGTTGTTCAGACGGTCTGTAGAACCTATGGGAATATAAATGAATAATATCACCCAATTAGTTTTGGATTGAACCCGGGTCGAAAAAATGAAATACATTGAGCCCTATGGGACCTAATTTTTCAAACATTTTTTAAGCGGATTTAAAAATTCACAAATTGCTTCGAAAATTTTAGGTAATATTCAAATTGTTCCATAAAATATATAAAAAAAAAATCAGCGAAATATATTCAGTAGTTTTTTAAATAAAAATTAAAATAATAATTACACCTCTTATATGAAGCGATCACGTGACCATGATATGAAACGATCACATGACCCACTTCAAAATGATATATGGCATCCATCCTGTTCCAAAATCGTGATTTTTTTTAAGTTCTTTTTAATTCATATTGAGTGTTGTATCCGTCCTAAAACTACTTTATTTTTGCTTAAATTCTGTACATCTACATACTGAAACAACGCAATGACAATATATTTGAGTTTAAATGCTCATCTAAATTTGATTATTTCTACAACGAAGCCTATTTTTCACCTATGTAAAATGTAAACAGCAAAATATATAGAATGAGTTGTATTAGAATTCCTGTATTTTTTTAACACAAAATAATTTAGTCCATGGAGTCTTCATGCCTGATATGAATGAAATATTAATTGATTTCATAAAGAGAAGGACGATTTTTTTCGATGAAGTTTCAAGCATAGAGTTTAATTTTTTGCATCTCCATGGTCTTAAACCTATGTAAATGGCTCCATGGTCTTTTATAGAAAGATCCAGGCGTGTTATTTTTTCTATGACGTCATTTGAATTAATTTCAGTTGTTTTCGATGAAGTTTTCAAATATAATAAATTATCGTAGTATTATGATAATTCTAAAACTATTACCGAGGAATGTATAACATTTTAGAGATGTTTAAACCAGGCAATTTATATTTCAATGCCGTCATTTGAATGAAGTTCATTTTGTTCGATGAAGGTTTGAGTTTTCAAATATAATAAATTAATGCAGTATTGTGATAAGTTTCATAATATTACCGAGGAATGTATTACATTTTAGACTTGTTTAAATAAAATTGCATTGAAGTTGGAAAGTGTTTCATAATCAATGCTTTAAGCATTATTGATCTTTCTTGTTACTTCTCAAAATGAACTATTTAAATTTTTTGTCTAATGCTATTTACTGTTATTCCTTTTGTGAGCTTTCTCATAAGTAATATGAATAAGGACACTATACCTAAGGCCGCATACATAAAGTTTGTGTACTTTTTACAAGTTGCAAAATGCCTTGCTGCCCCAAAAGGGAATCTAACAATGAATCTCCGAACTGGCCAGCTGATGCTGAACTTTTGAGCTGCTGGGAAGAAGTTTCAAACTCTTACCGTCGAAGTGGTCTCTCCACCGTATAATGTCAGATTGGCGGGTAATTGACAATCTGACTGACCACCTCCTGCTATTTTTACCTCAGGTTAGCCTCCTGTTAGTAGTATTTTGACCCAGGTTAGTATCCTTCGTGATCTTTATCATATCAATTTCAAATCGGCTCTTAATCTTCGAGAGTCCACTGAATCCATACTAGGGTCACGTTCAGACCTTTGTCATCTTTGCACTAACCTACAGGTTTTATTTGCTCGGGCGCCATTGTAAAGAGTCATGCTGCCTCAACCAAGAATCGAACCTTGGATCTCCGAACTGGACAACCGACGATCTGCCGTTTAGCAATTGGGACGAAATTGCAAGCGTCGAAGTGGACTCTGTAAAGTTACGCGAGATTCGGTTTTTTTTTCGGTTTACGCGAGATTCGGTTTTTTACAATTCGGTTTTTAAATGGTAACAAGTTTTACTTTGTTTTAAGTGTGTACCGCATTTTACCCTCTCCCTTGGGTAAAACTGGGTACACCATTCTTTATCATATGATAACATAAAATCCGTTTTCATCTTCTCATCAACAGTTAGATTGTATAATCATCGTGTAATGATTAACTTCATGGTGAAAAAAATGCTAGTTTTATTTTCCAGTCCACTTTGCAGCAGAAGGTGAATCAAGCGAATAAACATAAGCTACTCGGTTCTGTCCGATTCTTTCCTACCTACATTTAATTATCATTAAAAATACAAGTTTATTGCATAGAATGAAATTATATGAAATCCACGATTGCGAATAGTTTGGAGTACATAAAATGATTTTGGGGTGAAAGTTTTTTTTATAAATTTATAATTAATTGTTCCTTAATGGTAGTGGCACATTCCCGCTGTGTAAATAGCAGTATCAATGGAATGATATCATGATTACTTTGCGATCTTCACACACACACACACACATACACACACACACACACACACACACAGAGAGCACTGAATTGTCGAAATGTGCAATGGTATCAAGAAAGTTTGGTATGTGTCACAATTTAACAAACCACAATGGAGACTTATAAATGCAGTCCTATTATAAGCCGGTATCCAATTTCATAAATATTCGCTGCGTTCTATATTTCTTAATGGTGTAAATTGTATAAACTGGAAACGTATTATTTGCTTTAATAAATAATTATTAATGATTAAAAATTTATCATACAATTAATGAATTAGTATATATATATACTAAGTGTACACATTTAAACACACGCGAACTCTATATGATAGTAACCCATATACCAAACACAAAAGTTGTTCTTTATCAAATTTAGCATCAGCATGAAACACCAGCTTAGCAACGGAGAAATAAACTTATAAAATATTGTAGTTGAAGTGTCTTTAATAAAATGGAGGTTAATTAAATTAATGTATCCTTTAAGGGCGTAAAATGCATACAGTGTTTGACTAATTACATCAGTTAAGTTATCGAAAAGTTTGAAGTATAAACACCAACAAGGCAAAGTTAAGTGGTTACTTAAAGGACGCACTTTGTACAAATTAGTAACAAGATAAAACTAATATAATCCAACAATCTTTAGAGAATATCGGTTAAGAAAGAACCCCGTTTATTACAATAACACTATACGAATCTAGAATTCAACCATTAATTTTACTAACAAAATTATCTGGTCAATGCCATACTGGTTAATTCAGTCAAGATTATTGCAATCGTTATTCCACATCGGTTCATTAATCTTACATAATATAAGGAGATGTCTGTATATCTGTGTCTATGTAGCGGGGAATTTAATCGCCGTACGGCCATGAAATTTGGTACACAGGTATTTCAGGACTCGAGAAGGCGCACCTCGGCTTTTTTAAAATTTCGAATTAGTTTTTTTTATGTTTTAGCATTTTAACACAAATCGGTTCCTGAGTGACCGAAAATTATATTGCTGACTTTCCATATTGATACCGCTGGAAGAGATCAAAGAACGTCTTCTCCAACGATGTTTAATTCCAATACCTAAGCTAAATCTTTCATATTTATCATTGTTTTTAAACATACATCTACATTTACATTTTTACGTTATCTGATATATATATCGTCGCATCTGAAAAACTAACATATGGACAATTATATCATTTGGCTAAGATAACCGCATATATCTTAGCATTTTAATAAAACAATTTTCGATTTCATAGTTAATTTTGATTTTTATAACTTTGATTTTTGTAACTTTTTAAGTGATCGAATTGAATGATCGAAAAACATGTTCTGCGAAGTCCCCACAAGCCTCACGGATCTGACTTTCTATCGGCGGATTATACTGCGAATGCCCACCTAGGAGTTTAACCCGCGCCTTCCCTCCTCTCTTTTTTTATGTGTGTGGGAGGGGGCGCTTTTGTGGTGAGCGTGCGATTTGGAGTATGTAAATTACTGATCGAAGCAATTTTAAATTGTGTTTAAATGTATTATTTAAGTAGCGGTCGCTATTTTAATTATGTATAATACGTAGTGAACGCTTATTTAAGACCGGGGCAACGCTTGGTAATTCGTTCTAGTATACAATATTGACGCTTTTGCAATAGTCACTTTTTGGCCAAATCGACAAAAAATCGTTAAAATTAGAGATAACTTGTTTCGAAAGCCGCTTGGAGTTCAATAAAGAAAGTGTTCATAATACTTTACGATTGTCTTAATGTTGAAACTCTGCAATAATTTTTCCGATTGCTACGAATGCATTGGTGTGAGAATAGTTAAGTTTTCATTTCAACATTAGATAAATAAGAAAACTAAACTGGATTTTAAACAAAATGGTTCGTTCTTAAGTATATCTAGACCAAATTTTGTAGCTAAGCGACACATGGATTTTTCGTCACAGAGCGCAAGCAAGTACACACACACACACACACACATATATATATATATATATATATATATATATATATATATATATATAAATATATACTATTATTTTTTATTTGTGGATTTTAATTCATTTGGTACTTAATATTTCTCATTCCACTAGCCAGTAGACAGTTCCAATGGTGTCCATAGTCAAATACTATCGACATTGTCAGAAACTGGCTATTCCATCGGTTTTAATTCGAATTGTATGGCTCTCCTGAAGAGAATGCAATTCCAAACTAACCGCCATTTTGTATGTAGTTTCAACTTATTGTTCTCCATGTCTAGATCTTTAATCTTGAGCTAATTATTATTGCCTTTTTTCATTTTTGCCGAGTTTGCTTTTTCATTTTATATATATTTTATATATATTTATATATATAACTATTTTTATATCCTTAGTCTTGGTCCACAGTTACTTATTTGTAACAGATATGCTAGAGATAGGTTTTTTAACACTTTACAACAAAGTTGAAAAGTGTTTATGACTTTGTTCATTCTGTCTGTCTGTCTGTCTGTCTGTCTGTCTGTCTGTCTGTCTGTCCGTTAGCACGATAACTGCCGTAAAAATGAGTTTATCAAAATGTAATTTTAGTATGTTGTTCAGACGGTCTGTAGGACCTATGGGAATATAAATAAATAATATCACCCGATTAGTTTTTTATTGAACCCGGGTTGAAAAAATGAAATACATTGAACCCTATGGGACCTAATTTTTCAAACATTTTTTAAGTAAATTTAAAATTCACGAATTGCTTCGAAATTTTTAGGAAATATTCACATTATCCCATAGAATATATAAAAAAAAATTCAGTAAAATATGTTAAGTAGTTTTTTAATTAAAAAAATTATTTAATATAGGGAAAAAAACAAATTCAATTAAATTCTGACTTTGGGATATCTTCCAGAAAGAAAAGATAGAGATATTATATAATAAATATCTCTCCATTTGTTTAAACGTTTTGCATATGGGAGTGGCTTCATATTTTAAAATAAATTTGGTAGATAGCAATTTTTCATTTTTTTTAAATTTTATATAACTCTTCATGATAAATTTAATTGATGGCATTTTAAATGCACTTTCCTACGTCCTAAAGAGTTAAAATTTGGTACACAGCTTAAATTTGTTGAACATTTTATTCGACAAAAATTTGATGGATCTTTAAATATAGATCATACATTTTTTTCGAAATGGCCTGAAAATAATCCCCGTTCACTTCTATAAATCATTGTTGTAATATTGTTAAAAATTCTGATGTGGACAGCACATGTCTTTCTCTGCAGACTCATATTCGTTCTCTTTATTTATTCAATGATAATTTGAGTTTATCTGCACAACATAAGTATTTTAAATGACATTGAATTTACACGTTAAACTTAAATTTGGTTCTCATTTGATAGCTGGACTTATTGTCAAAGGTGGCGTAGCGAAAACGCGAAAAAACTAGAATATCTCAAGAACGGCTAGTCCTAGAGTAATGGGGTTAGTCTTATTCTTTTTGTTGTCAAAAATCACATATAAAATAGGAATTTAATTGATATAATTGAGCACACGTAGTCTTTTATTTTTATATATAACGATTTTTGCTGGCTATTTCGCAAAAATAGCCCGTTCCTTTTTCCCGAATCGTAGTAGAATAACCTACAAATGATTTATATACAAAATTTTGTTAAATTTGGTATATAAATCACTTGTAGGTTATTGAAATATTATACACCAAATTTTGTTAAATTTGGTTCATTAGTTTTTAGCTAGAGTGGATAAAGGCAATTTCTGCGGCCATTTCGCAAAGAAGGCAGATTCTTTTATTACGAATCGTACTATAATCTAATGAACATCAGGATTTCCCACAAAAAACATACCTACCAAATTGTATGAAATTCGGTCCATTAGTTTTTCAATTGGAGTGGATGTAATATCCACACAGACACACAGAAACATACACAGATACACCCTTACACACACAGACGTCTTCCTAAAACTAGTTTTTTCGTGTTCTAGAAGTCCCAAAACGTGTAGATCCTTTGAAAATTCGAGTTCTGATCTTCGGCACGATCCCAATACTTTGAGTACATACACATACACATATATATTATGTGTGTATCTAAATTCCGTGCCTATGCAATTACAATAGTTGTGATTTTAAATGATCCCTAAACTTTTATTATTTCTTCAAGGAAGCCTAATTTTAACATATGCAGAATGCAAATATCTCAAGCGATTGTAAGATGAATTACATAAGAATTGCTGAATTTTTTTCACACAAAATTATTTAGCTCTGGAGTCTGGAATACAAGTTATATGAATGAAATATTCATTGATTTTGCATAAAGAATCAGATGATTTATATTTCGATACAGTTTTAAATATTTAAGTATAATAAATTACTGTAGTACTGTGATAATGTAAAAGATATTACCACTGAATGAATCACATTTTAGAAATTTTTAAATGAAATTACATTTCAGTTGGAAAGTGTTTCATAATCAATGCTTATGCATGATTGATCTTTCTTGTTTTTA
>OX578133.1:90760792-90833292 GCA_951213105.1 Amaurobius ferox
TGTGATTTAAATCCATCCTGAAGTTGTGATTTAAATAAATGATTGCTCTTGGCGAGTTACGATAAAAAGCTTTAACCCCAAAACAAAGTTTTATATTTACTTGTTATATTTAGGAAGGCGATTTTGAAAAGTATTTAAATTGTTATGCAGTTTAGTGTAAAACATGTTACTGAAGTTAAATGTGGTACTATTTTGTACTCTAATTGCTACACTACTGCTCATTTAAGGGTGAAATAGGATACCTTTCACAAGTGTGTTTCTTACGCTAAATTGATGTCAGCTTAAGATGCCGACACAATGTCGGTTACGGGTTCGGCTTAACGTCTTCGTTGAGTGTAAGATGTCGAAAATAATACCAAAGTATTTACCAAGCTTACGAGATAAAATTGACTTTGTAAGTTGGATTCCTCTTGGTTTTTAGTCATTTCCGTTTGTGATGCAATTGCATGCTATATAGTAGAGATGGAAAATATATCTCGTTCAATCAAGTGTTCCGCTTAATAGAATGTTCTTCCACGGCAAAGTGATTAATAAAATAAGAGCATAGTACACGTACATTTACTAGGTGCGAAGCATTCAAAATGTTACCCAAGTTTAGATTTTTAATATACATCCGCTATTTGAGATAAATATGAATAATTTCCGATCTGATAAAACATACAGAAACCCTACATCTTCGGGTAGGTCGGACGTTCTGGATGAAAGTAAAAATGATCTGCTGAAACCTACATACTGGGAAATTTTTAAAAACGTAAAAATATAAAATTCATATGGTTAAAAATTTATTACTTAAATAGTGATTTTTTTTACAGATTTTTAAATTTTATTTTGAGCAGATTAATATTTTTCCACGGCGCTATTTATGTAGTTAAAGGATGGGTCAGACTAAACTGATTACCTTTGTTTATTCATTTGCTGTTTCAAAATGGATTGGAAAATAATGCTAGTTTTTCCTAATATACCATACAGTGACTATAAACTCCAAATTTTGCAGAAAATAAAACAAATAATTTTTACCCTATCAAGTTATACATAAGTATATATAAAAACTTTTTGGGAGGGTAAAATATTTTATTCATAATTCATGATTTCTTTTTCTTTTGAAGATCATGATAACAAATATCTGAAAAATAGGAATTCTAAATAAAAAATAATATTTCTACAGCAATGAATACTGATCACTGATGAATATTGACTTCGTTTTCACTATTTTATAATAATGAGAATTTAGCAGGCCATTTCCTAAGAAATACTAGTTCTATTCTTTTATGATCTGCAAACATTTATTAGATTAAAATGTTCTACCAGACTAAGCTGTGTACCAAATTTAAGCTTTCTAAGGCGTAGAAAGCATGTTACAATACCATCAAAGGAGTTACAAACAGACAACCACACAGCAACAAACATCGGTCATAACGAGTTAAATAAAAGCGGTAGAGGGCATCAAATCGGTTACCTATTTAAAACAAAGTAAAACTTTGTTATAGGATGTCCCACACAAAATATTAACAATAAAATTAATGTGAACATCAAATATAAAGAATTCTTTTTAGATTTCAAAACTAACAAATAAAATATAGATCCCTATCTTTTGCATTACTGGAAGCTTCGTGAGTCTAATTTTAACAATAGTGAATCCACGCCTCAGCTCTATTTAAGTTTCAGTATAAATCATTGCAACAGAGTTGAGCATCATCATTGTTTTCTTATTTTGGGGTAGAAGAGGTTCCATTGATGAATTTTTCCGTTCTCTCTATTTTCCCATCCGTCATGTTTTACGTCTTAGACTTACTGATTTGGGCTAAGGAACTACGAGTGACAGGAAAGTATTTTATTTTCTTACTCCATGTTTTCTCTTTGCTTTTTTCTTCATGTGGTAAGACAGTTTCAATTTACTTTCTGTGAGTAGAATAAGTGAAAAATTACTATTTTTTCTCCAGTCCTCTTTCTGCATTTCATTTATGTGACTGTGATCATATCATATTAGAAGACGCAGAAAACTGACTCCTTCAAGGCTAGGCTTGAACCGTCAGCAAATTTTCTGATAAAGTGACAAAAATACTAATTGATGTGGATGCAGGCTTATCGGAGTTTTATATCAAATGCATGCTGAATTTAGGATTTCATCATCACGCACATAAACGGAAGCTTCTTTGGTGTTAGATGCAAAGGTTGGCTTTTGGAAGCTCACATCATTGTACGCTAAACTGTCAGTTGCGTCTGTAGTAGTTGGTTTAAAATGGTGTGGAAATCCAATCATTCAAATGGAACAGCCCCAGTCTTTTCAAAGGTTTTCATAACCGTATCAATTATTGTTGCTTCAAAGAAACATTATGTCAATGGAAAAGAAATCAATCAGGGAAACAAGCCACTTTCTTTACTTCTTGTGATTGCCGTATGGTTGCGTAAAGGTATCTTCAAGAGATGCAGGCGATGCAGTGAAAAATACTCACATTATTTTCATGAGTAATATTTATCAGTTATATTTTTTCGGTATGTGTAATATGGCCATTATGGAATAAGAGTAGGGGTTGTTAGAACCTGGAAAACTGAACAAGAGACTGACAAAACGCAAGGAAAATGCTCAAAGAGAAAATACAAGTATAAGGTAAAAACCGGTTTGACCCATGAGAAGTTATCACCCTGATGCCGTTTTCTCGCGTTGAAGGAAATATGACGTCTTTGAGACAATTCTCTACCTACAAGTTAACCTGCATCTCCTGACCGTTGTATACAGTGTACGCTCAATTGTCTATATATTTAAAGCGGGCTACGCGAGATATAGCTAAATATGTCTGTCACTATAGAGGTTTCATTGTTGAATCGACTATTCGTTATTGATGATAATTAAAAGCGCGAAATCAGTCCACGATGCTGGTGTCAGCACTACGACTGCGATTCTAAACAGTTCTTGTTCTGATTTAAACCTCCTTCTAGCGCAATGCTACATGTTACAAAACAGTTTCTTGTCAGTGGTAGAGATATTTCTTTTTTATTACGTTCAGCGAGTTCATTTAGGAAGACTTATCATTGTCACATATTCTTTATATTATTACATTTTAATTATGCAACGGCACAGTCAACGTTTCCATATAAAAAACATCCCGATATTGCCTGGCACTGTATTACAAATAAATGGTAAACGTGCTATTCTGAAATTTTACATAGAGACTAATATGAACCCGTAGATGTACAATAATGGCTTTAAATTTGATATATAGGCCTTAATTAAATTAATGTTATTTAATAAAGCTTTACATTGCCAGTAAGGGAAAATATATAATGTGTTGAGCCGATTGCTAACTTCTGTATAATTAGTTTCTGGTAAAAACGACACAAAAATGGCCGAGGATAATGCTTTATTTTATGTCTAATTCTTGATTCTTACAAACAGAGAAGTTCCAACTATTGCTGTCATGAACAATTAGAATGGAAATACAATTACTATTGCAATCAACAATTACATGTCTTAATGTTAATTCTCAGAAACAATAACAAAATATAATTACTAAAATTAATTTTTTGTGATCACGATTATTAGAACATTTAGCATGCTTACTGTCTGTTAAATCATATTACTTGTTAACATTTTCAACGGCAAGTATCTTACATCTTGAATACGACCTGGTTATTATTACAACTCAAATTTGGTTCCTTACATTATCATAAAATTCCACGAAAGCGAAAATTATCGTATCGCACTACGGATGAAAATCAAAAATGCTCTAGAGCTGCTGGTAGGCAATCACATTCGGCTATTAAAAGCTGATGTGTGCTTTCGCGAAAGGGAGAACAAGGCGGGCCCACTTGTTACGCGGGTGGGGTGAAAAAACTAGCGTCAGCAAAAAAAACCTAGTTATTTTTTAAAATTCCCGTGTAAAGATTGTTTATTCGGACTATACAAGTTTACAAAAATATACGGATAGAGATTAAAATAAATAGAAAAATCCATTAAGCATTTTCAACAGCACAATTTCATGCATCAAAAAAGTTAACAAGATCTTTTAATAAAATACAAAATTTAATGCATTTTACATCATTATTTTATAGTATTTTATAGTTCTACCTCCCCCATATATATTTTTTGTTCATAAAAATAACAAGGACAAAAATACCGTCAGAAGGGCAGTGCGTGTTGCCGTGCCGTTGTTCCAGTCTTCTACGACCAGACCAACAACCCATGAATTTCAAGATCATTAGCCGAGGTGTTGAGAGATTTTGGAGACTGGCTCAAGCCATTCGTTTACAAATGGATCCGTTTTTGTTATTATACTGCACTCGCGATCTCCTCATCACGCGACAAGGATTCTCTGGAGATAAACGCTGAAACATAGATTAACATAAAACAAACCAAATAAGAGTTGCAAGCAAGATTTTACGATGCTAATAAGCATATATGGTATCATATACTATAGTAGCGTATAATAAACAGATTAACAAGTAGGAACAAGTACAGGTACGCGAATATTTTCGAATATATGCATGGAGAACAGATATATAAATTTAGTTATAAGAAGTACTTAGAGATCAGGTAACTACTTAGAATATGGTTTTAATACTATCTTTATTATTTTTATAGAGTTTTAATATGATAAGTGCGCTCAATTTGAAAAAAAAAAATTGCGATGTATTCATGCTTTTTAAAAATCATAGTTAATGAACGGATGACCACAGAAACATAATTTTAGCAGTGTGCTTTGGAGCAGTGTGTAATATTGAATTCATCTCCTGGTAAATCATGAAGATCGGATTGTCAATCAATTTCTCTATAGCAGAATTTTAAAATCGATTATGTCTTCAAACACGAATAAATTTGTCTTTTTAAATTCACGAATATTCGTCAATTACGAGTATGGATTTTACGAAAAACTATTTTAAAGAAAGTTTATCAGTCTTTTCAATGCTGTAAAATGAAACTATGCAGTAATATTTTTTATCGTTAAAGAACAGAACCGGTTTATGCAAAAATTGTCCAAATTTGCTCTTCAAGCTCAAATAACTAAAAATTTTATTTAAGTTTAAAAAAATCGATTAGAAGTATTTTTGAACATGACCTAAAGTACTACTTTACCAAATTAGCTTTGGGTCGCTTAGATTTTTATCTACATGACTAACAGACATATATAGAGAGGTATCATCTTTCATTATGATAGATTATAGATGATTTTGATAATGATCAATTTTTATTAAAATATTAATATTTCAAGTTGCATTCAATTTCCTTTTTTTTTCTTTCCCTGTGCAACCCTTTTACAAAATTCTTTTCAATACAACTCCGACAATTAGTTAAAATGACTCGAACTTATTCTAATTCAACTCATCTTATAGAGTCTAAAAATATCGCGAACAATTTCGAAGGATTCTTGTTTCCGCGGCGGATGAGTTATTACAGAGCGGCACAGAAACCAAAGACCCGTCAGAGAATTTCAATTAGACGGCGGATGCCAATTACAAGCATTTCAAAGAACTTACGAAAGGAAAAGGATCACAGCCCACATCAATCTCTTTTATGATGAACCGGTGATGTATCTTGAATATCAAGAGAGCTAAATTTTCTTTGCAGACAATTACAGTTGAGAATTTGCAAAAATCTTAGTAATATGTGCGTTTAAGAAAATATCTGAGTTTTATTAGAGAGATTAAAGCATTAAGCATTTTGGATGTATAATTATGTTGTATTTCTGCACAAGAAAACTATACAGCGAGATTAACGAATAATTTGGACATATAATCCTGTTGTAGACCTGCACATCTCCATTATGTAACGAGATTAAAGCATTAAGTATTCTGATATATAATGATGTTGTAATCCTGACCAACACAAATATACAGCGAGAGATTAAAGCATTGTGCATTTTGGATAAATAAATATGTTGTAATCCGGCACATCACAATTGTACAGCAGGATTAAAGCATTAAGCATTTTGAATAGTATACAAATATGTTTTAATACTGCTCAGCAAAATTATAGAGAGGGATTAAAACATTAAGCATTTTTTTTTACAATTACGTTGTAATTCTGCACAACAAAATTAGACAGGGTTCCTAAGAAAACCCTCATGAAAACCCTCTCTCAAATTGCTTGTTTCAATTTTCCAATGCTAATCTATAGAAAATAGTCACTAACATTTAAGTCGCTTAGTTTTAGAATAATTTAGCTAACGAAGGGAATGCTCTACACTACCAGAATCAATTTCTTTAGAAAAATGTGATAAGCTGAACGAAAAGTTTCAAATTAATCAAATTGTATCGATTCGAACAAGATATTTAACCCGGATAAAGCAATAAAATATAATGTGATAATACACTCCTGGTCAAAAAAAAGTCATGCAAGTTAATATGTTGGACTACCTTTAGCTCAAATTACGGCATGCATTCGTCGTGCATAGTATCTATGAGTTCATGTAATATCTCAAAGCTTATTTGTGGCCTGATTTGCGGTAACACTTTACCTAGTTCCTCCGTTGATGAAGGAAGAATTAAATGGCTTAACTTTTTCTCAAGTATATCCCACATATATTCAATGGAGTTCAGGTCAGGTCTTTGTGATAGCCAATTCAAGTGTGCGAATGAGGCCTCGTGCTCCTCAAACCAATATTTCACAATTTTAGCGCGATGAATCGTGGCTTTGTGATCCTGGAATATGTCATTGCCCTCAAGGAAGAAAAGTACCATTGATGGACTAAGATGGTGATTCAGTATGCTCAGATATTCAGCTGACTTTATTTTATTGCTGCACTTAGACCAGCCGAACATAAGCGACCCCAAATCATAACACTTAATCCTGAGGTCTACACAGTGGGTACAGTTCAGGGAAGGTCCAATGCTTCGTGCGGTTCCCTTCTAATCCTGATGCGTCCATCAAGTGGGAAGAGAGTCTGGACTCATCAGACCACATGATTCCCTCTATTGCTCAGTAGTCCATTCTTTGTGTTCCTTGGCGAATTGGAGTCTTTTTTCCGATTATTCTTAGTAACCAGTGGTTTCCTGTTTGGAACACAGCTGTTTAATCCCAGTCCTTTGAGTTCTAGTAGTCTCATCTTGCGAGTGGAAATGGTCTTGCTTCCACTATTGAACACGGTTGTGAGTTATAGGGTCGATTTTTTGCAATTCAATTTCACTAAGCGTTTTAATGATCTTTTGTCATGATTATTTGGAACTGTTTAACGACCATGCATGTTTCGCAAAGTTGATGATACATCGCCATCTTTCAAAAATAAATAATGCGCTAGACAGTTCGTAATACAGTGCCGGTAATTTCAGCGATCTCCTTGCATGTTGTCTGGAATAGACACAGGCCAAGAATTTAGCCCTTTTTAAACTCTGTGATATCTTTTCCGTGACTGTGTATAATGTAATCAGCCATGATTTCTGTGAGCTAATCAGCTGCGTTCTAATCCCGCTACATTTAAAGATTGTATTGGCCATCTGAATTCTATAAAATTTCGAAATGCATTATCTCTTCGTCCCTCCTCAATGTTTGCATGTTTCAGCTCACAGCGGACTTTTTTTTACCAGACAGTGTATGATGTCATACCCAGAAAAGTATTCGAACCTTATTTCCCCAGATCTGGAGACTGAAACTCTTCTAATTGAACTAATCTAAACTTACTAAATAAGCCTACTGTGAGACCAGGATACACTTAGAACTCATAAATCTACATATTGACCTGTATAACAGGAATACAAAGGGCCCAGACGGGTAGATGCTAATTTACATCAGCCCTGACCCGAGAGGTCAGGAAAGTCATAAAAGAAGTGGCTAAAGATGAAACCATGGGATTGGTTAAAGTTTTAACCAAAGAAGAAGTGTTGTCGCATCGCCCTGAGGTCAACCAATGATTGCCAAAAAGGCGTATCTAAACCTCAGGCAAAAAGCAGTAGCAACGGGCAGAAGGATGAGAATATAGAGTGCAGAATAAGACGGGATTCAAGATATGCATTAAGTACTACAGATAGAGGAACATAATAGTTGAGAAAAGTAAGACGCTCGGATGAGCAGCGAGCAACAGACAAAATGCGAACATATGCATTAATTTCGCGCAAGTGCATAGACAAAGTGCAACATACGAGATCCGAACATGCATCAAAGTTCTCAATAGTGCAGCCATGGTAGAATATGCGTCAAGTGTGGTGTGATGATATTAAGTCATAAGTCATAAATTCATGAAATGTGGTTGAACAACCAATGGCCCGCAATATCTAGAGGTATCAAGAAGGTATGTGCTTATTAACATATATAAAAGGTCATAATCAGTTTTATAATAATAGTCTACCTGGTCTCACATACCCAATTTCCTCCTTAAATACAAGAGTTGATATTGTAATTAAATTATGAAGATAATGCTGGTAATAAATAATGTTATTTTAAAGTTAAAATAAGTGCAGTTAATTGTGTAGTATTATGTTAATATATTTTATTCCAGGAACTCGCACAAAGATAATATGGTGGATTTTAATATGCGGCATAATGCAATGTTTACGACTTACTATGAACGCCCATAAATAATATGTTTAATTTTAAATATACATTGCATAGTTTTTCTCTTTTATTTTCCAACATCACATCTACTTTTACATATACAAATTTGGCAATCAAAGTCAATTCTCACTGTTTTATTTAACACATCATATCGAAATCGCCTCAATCCTTAAACTTCTATTCGTACACTACTGTTAACGTAGCTCGGACACTAGTATTAACTCGTATCCATAAATTATTACCCACCAAGCAATGATTAAAAATAGCATTACTTACTATTTTTATTTGAAGTTTATTTGAAGAAAATTACATTATCCTTCCTAGTAATAGAAATTAATTTTATTTCTAAATAATTTTTCAATCAAATGCATTACATAAGGTACGGAATATTTTATTATTTGATTAGTTTTGTTAATTTTCCCTATTAAAATATTATCTAACTAGAACGAATTATCTGACTTTGCCCGGATCCAAAATAAGCGCCCGTTACTTACATAATACAGATATAGCAAATAATACAGAAAATATATAATAAAGATAAAAACACTTAATTTTTAATTTGCCAGTTTTAAACAAAAATAATTCCCACGCTCAGTTTTTTCCACGTGTAACCATGCCAATTGTATAAAGCGGGCATAATATGCCCTAAATAAGCAATCGATTTCCAATCGTTCAAAATACTTGAAGTCACAAAACAGAAAACATTTATTGTGCCCCAGAAGTAAAATGCAAAAGAATTATTTTTATCTCATCGCGCTTTCAGTCAATTAGAGCCAAATTTTAGCACAAAAACAATATAATACTAAATTTGAAAAAATAGAAAAAAAGCTTTTAAATAAGTTAAAAATTCGATATATAAAATACACTTCGTTATATAGTAGCTTGATTTATGTCGAGATAAATACACCTGGTCTCTAATTTCATTTTCAGCGGCAATAAATGGATATATTTGATTTGACGAAATGGTCTAATGATTAATTTTCGACGAATTCGAATTTTAAAAATGTTGCAGATGTGCATTGTCTGGAGACGTGAAGCATTTTTGTAGCAAATTTCGACGCTACCTGACATTTAGATTATCCATTAGGGAGTTTAGATTAATTTAATTAGAGAACATTGTTACATTTTGAGCTAGAAAATGTATCCGACGTTGCCCACGAGTATAAGCAGATAGTTATATAAAATGGCAAAATAAATCAATTGTATCCGTATAAATTCGAAACAGTGAAAATTACATGCAATCCGCATACATTGGCTCAACGGTTGTGACAAGATATCCTATCCAAATCATAAAACCAAAAGCCCTCACTTGCAGTGACTTTAAGTTCTATGTTGAAGTATACTAATGGACACAATTTAATTCTTAACTTCAAAAATCTCATGCAACCGACCACATGCAATCGGTCGCACCTCATGCAACCGACCGCATGCAATCAGTCGCACCTCATGCAACTAACCTCAAAAGAAAAGGGAAGTGATCACGGCATTAAAATTTTTAAAAGGTCGTTCGCTTAAAAAACTTATAAATGAACGGATATCTTCAAGAAATAATAATTTTTTGTTTTGTAGAAGCGTGTAATATTTAAAGAAGCTTCTGTTAAATTATAAACATTGGATTGCCAGACAATTCCTTCATATCGCAATATAAATATCGAGGCCTTTTTAAACACGCGAAAAGTATGTATAATTTTTAGATTCACAAAAAGTCGTTTATTAACTGTATGGATTTCGATTACACTTTGTTTGAAAAAAAATTTTTAGATACTCTTGATGGTGTCGAGATGGAAACTTTGCCATAATATTTTCGGTCGCTAAGGAACTTATTTTTGTAAATATCGCTCAAAATCGGACTAAATTCCTCTAAAACATAAAACTAAAAAATTATTTCGAATTTTTTATATATAACGCCGAGGAGCAGTTTTGTGGGTTTTGGAGAACCAGTTTGCCAAATTTCATGGCCGTACGATGCTTAGATTTTCCGCTGCAGACTGAGACATACTATACATTTCGCTCAATTTTGACTTCCTTATTTTTGAATACAATAAAAAATTTCTAGATTTTTGTAAATTGGTTTGCACAAGAGACAAAAATGTTTTTTTAGATTTAAATATCAAAAGAGAAATCGGCTATTTTGAATTGTTCCTTATTTATTTATTTTATGAGTAAAGTAAAATTCTAAATCGAAATTAATTAGTATAATTTTCCAATTTGATCATATTTAAGATAACGAGAAACTCCGAGTATATTTGTTAGCTTATGACAAATGCGAAATAATATAATTTTAATATTTGTATTTCGTTAAGCTACATTTAATACTATGTTCATTTATATATCATAAAAAGATTTCAATGCAAATCTAGCTAAAAAAATCGTATATTTTTCGAAAAGCCTTATACATCCATTTCAGTTCATAAGCAAATACAAGAACATATATTATTTACAAAGAAATACAAAAACTTGCCATTGCAAGTATTTTTTCTCTTAGCAAAAAACGTCTTATGACGTCACAACTGTCCCGTCTGGAGTTGAAAATTTTCTTGGTATGAAACAGACTTTTTCTTTACAAATCGTGGTCACCAGCATCTCCTTGTTCTACGATGTCTTGAACTACGGCCTCTGGGAGTATGCGCGTGAGAGATTTCCCAACAATGATTGTCATTTTTTGTAGTTAGGTGTAGTCAGTCCGCTGCATCAAATTGTCAGTCGAGGTAACTTTTGCAAGGCGATGTGCAGTATAACGGGTTACCTCTAATGTAACGCATATCACTCGCGTACTACCAGACGTCGTATTTCAAGACATTGCGGAAAGGAATTGTTCATGGCGAGCTTGCACCGTTGTCCTCTGTAGTACGCTGGCATTGGAGTACATAAGTAATCTGGTTTCCGAAACCATTATGCTACTTGTAGTTATGAAAAATGGCATATGTATATCCTCTTAAAGTTAAAATCGAGGAAGACTGACCCGAATTTAAAGTAAGAAATATTACCAAACAACGAATATATAAGTAATGAGTAAGATACACACAGGTTAGGCACAGGTGGGACCTAGACTACTGCTGCATCCTCTACCTCCTGCGGGTTGTGGTAACTGTTTTGATCAAAAAGAAGGCAAAATTAATATTCGAGTAGTAAAACGTTCAATTTTCAGCAAAATAAATTGACTACACACCAAAAATCGAATTACTGAACGTTTCGCCAAATAGGCCTCCTGGAGAAAGCGCAGAATGTTCAATGTTATAGCCAAAATGTTTTATGTATTATAAAAATCCATCCACGAATACCTTACATGTAACTAGTGGCAATAACTTTTTATCATTAAACACAGATAAGTCGGAGTGAGATTTCACAGATTAGAAATATTATAGATATATGAACAAGCTAAGTCACAATACCTAGAAATTTTTGCAATATTCTATTTAAGCTTTCACCAAGAAATGTTAAAAATTGCCAACCTTAAAAGTTATCGTATAATGTTGTAATTGGATTACATTAGGATTTGATTGATAATGGCGCTTACTCTAAATTGGCATCAACCTATACTGAGTAAGATGCTACCTGTATTAGGGGAAGATTCAAGTATTGTGAGGAACGTGCAGAAAACTACATATGAAGTGCAATATAAAAACATTGATTTATGTTTTCTATTAAAAATTGAATAGTAATGATAATTTTCTTGGTTAGTTTTCGGAATTGTGGGTAAATACATTTTATTATTAGCATCAGCTAGTCACCAATCTTGTTATGACAATTCTTAACAATTTAATAAAATTATGCCACATTTTGTTATTCATGCTTTACACTTTTACAGTAATCAGTATCATTTATACAATCTTTGTGAAGCCATTTCCTGCAAGTAATGCACTGTCTACAGTCACATTTAGGACCTCGTTTGTCGTAGAAATCATATAGTAATTTTGTTTTAGATACACATGCAATGAATATTGTAGTGTTCGCGATATTTTAAACCTAATATAAGCTAAAACTATAAAACTAACATAGGAATACAAACATTGTACAGCAGTATTCTTGTAAATAAAATAGTCCGTCACACTAGTGTTTTACCTGCGATGGCATCTTACACAAAAGACAGGGATAATATACTCTCTCCGACGTGTCATACACTGCTTTCATAGAAGAAATAAGTATTTGGGTCTTGAGACAGTTATTTAACAAAGTTTCGAAATATGTTATATAAATCCTCATTCAATGAAAATAAATCATGAAATATATTAACAAATGAGAATACAATATTTTAAGAAATCTATTTATCACTTGGTTAGACCAAATCTTCCAGATTATTTGACTTTAATACGATAAAAGTAAAGAAGCGTTTACGTAGCATTCATTGCATAGACAATTTCACTTCAACGACTACAAAATTTCTCCATTTATCAGATAATGAATGAAATATTAACATAGTGGCATCTTTGACCTACTAAGATCTCAAAACAAGTTATCTTAACTAAGACCCTTAATGTATTCATACTCATACAATGGACTCGTACACCGTTTCTACCACGAATACTTCATTTTTAATGTATTTTTTTCTATTAAAAAACATTGAAAATTATCCTCAAAATGAATAGGCATGAATGTTTTGAATGAAATTAATGTTTACCATAGCTATAAGAGCAATTTCATTAAAAGACTCGTTAGAATGTTCTTTAGAAAAATATAAATTGTAGATTAGTTTTTTTTTTATTTTTTGTAAGACCTACAATTTTGTTCATCCATATTATCTCCCGTCTCGTTTTATTCGAAATTACAAGATTTAGCTCTAAGCGTGCAAACATTCGGAAGTTAAATAATAATTTTCGCAAATAAAACACATTAGTATTTCTTGCTAAATAAGTTTATATTTATTATCCTTAAGGATGCATGATGTTGGTATCACGGTCTGGATGATCGGTCTTTAAAGTTAGGCAATTATAAAGTTTTAGGAATATTAAAATATTCCATCTCACAAAGGGGACTCGTATAAAATAAGAAATGACTGTAATGCTTCATGTGGTTCGCAGCCGTTATTTTTTTAATATCCGGATGATGGCTATTTCGAAAGTTATAAAAGGTTATATTCAAGTTATGGCTTGAGATTGGTGGTTTATAGTCGATTTTACCAGTTTAGGGATTACTAATAGTCTTATGAGCAAAATTATTGTACAAAAACATCTCTTTGTTAAAACATTTTAAAACTGTACATACGTACGTAAACAGAATTAAAGATATTTAAATTTTTCAGGAGAATTGTAAGAAAAAGACTGCAGTCAAGTATATAAATTCAGCAAATATTAAATACACTATTGTGCAATGTCCCAGCATACAATGGGTCCTTTAAAAATATAAAGTTTCTATTGAGCTAAATAATAGTTTAAAATATTATAATATAACTTAAATATTACATATATTTACTTTCAAAATTTTAATAGAAGGAAAACCAAATTTCAAAATATTGAAATAAACTCCTTTCTTCAATGAAGAAAAAATAAACTGAAACGCAAATGAAAATAATAAAACTTCTTGTATGTTAGTTATAAATATATTTCTCAGTGGGAGCATTCCTGCAGTTAAACAGGATAAGTCGAGAGATCATTCCATTATATAGAAAATCCGTCTAGTGCAGATACGTCTTTACAATATAAAAATATATTTTAAATATTTAGACCATAATTTCAAAACATCGATTAGGTAGTGTGGGAAATGTTTTTTAAGCAAAGAGAATTTATTCAGTAAAAGAATGTCATTATTGCTATTAATACTTTTGTTAAATTAAACTTAATATACATGGTCGTAAATTGCTCGTATTCGTGGACTTATTATTATTGTAGTACATTGGTTTTTTGTGCCCGCTATTAACACTCCAATTGTTTAACTTTCTCACGAGTTCTGAAAAGGAATTATTAATTAATATAATACTAAATGGATCACACCATTTTAACTTTTACAATAAAACATTTTTAACAACATAAAATACTCCATTATTTAATTACAACAATTATTATTAATTATTCTGGCGGAGAGACCATGTGAGACCACTTAAATTGCATAAAATGTGGTTAGTACCAGATATATTTGAGGAACACATACCTTCAAGTCTGTCTTGGACTTTGTTAGCAGCACGTACTTGATGTCGTCCTTATTACTAGCATTAACTCGTAGGGTAATGCATCGTCATGTAAATTCGTCCATTATATTGTACTGCTGACTCAAACACTCGCACTTATGGAATTCTTGTAGTCATATCTGTATTCGCCAAGTCATACGTATATATCTTTAACTGAATATCATCATCATTATATCATCATGTCGCACGAGTATATTTTTGAAGTCATCGTTCTTATTGTCAGGATCTCGAACTCTTATTTCACAAGTCTCGTTCTGTCTTGGGCTGTGGCTCTTTTCCCTCAGGGGTACACCTCCCTCTTTTCTCTGATTTGCAACATTCAGGATGACGCAATAAGCACCTTCTCCATTTTCTTGCCTTTCCATCCAATGTCGCATTACTTCACATTTTCGTATGATTTCGTTCGGTCCCCTCTGTCTTGACGCCCCTAAATTTATGGTTTTCTGACCCATGGGGTCACGTGTTGTAAACCTTGGCGTCATTCAGACTGGAGGTATTGTCCGAAGTTTCAGATTAATAAATAATTGGCATAAAACTGTCTCACTAAAACAGGTGTGAGATCTATTTCTGGTCTCACACACTGGTGAGGCTCTGGTCTCACATTTTGAAACTCTTTTTGAAGATATCTGCGAGTGTTAACTTTCTGGTAACTTCTGCAATATTTTATTTAAAGTAGTTTTCCAATGCTGTTGATATTCGTTCAGTTGGAAAGTGAGTTTCCTACTGATCCAAAGTCATAAATAAGTGTTTGAAAATTATTTGTTTGTCTGCTTAAAACACGCTAAGGGAGACACTGTGATTTTTGATTTCGTTGCACATTTAGTTATTATTGTGTACCCGGATTTATTTATATTTATTACTTTGATTTATCTAGAAATAAACATTGGTTATTTATATTTTTATATCCTTTGTTATACTAATGTATGATTACAATTCGGCTCATCATTTTAATTAAACATGAAAAAAATTTAAAGTGCCATGTTTCACAGAAATTGAAAAATTAAGATTTTTTTAAATTGCTTAAATAATAGCAGTATTATTCAAAATAGATAATAATACCCAGTAATAATAATGATAATGATGTTTTAAATTCATGTTCAAAATGTGGTACCCTCATTTTATAACTGTAAACAATTTTAATTCGTATGATGAACCTCATACGTTTATTTTATTAGAATCAATTAATAATGGAACTTTTTCTTCAATAAATGGATAATATATACTTCCATAGTTATATTAAGCATTTATTAAGCTTTTTCAATGTATAATAATTATATTTTTATTAATTTTAAGAGTGTATATTTACACACATTAACTAGTATGTCAATACATATTTTGTAAAGAGTGTTGTCCCAACCGGGAATCGAACCCTGGATCTCCGAACTGGCCAGGCGACGCTCTACCGTTGAGCTACTGGGACGAAATTTCAAGCTCTTATCGTCGGAGTGGACTCTCCAATATACATGCTAATTTATATATATATAGTTTATGTTAATTGATTTTATATTAATAGAAGGGTTAATAATGGAAACTCTAAATTTATGAATCATCTTTTGCAATATATGAAACTTTAGTTACTATATGTCCAGATGTCGGATTCATGTATCTGGAATAATATTCACAGTTACACAACACAATTATTGTCTACATTAGTAGCAACATCAACCAAAATAATAATTTTCTCCTAACAAAATTATAGATGAAAACCTCTACTGCTAATTTTTTTTTAATATTTCAGTTCTCGTAGTATAAGTAATTTAAATTTAAAACTGGCCAGCCTGAATTATGTTTTGTTGATATGGCACCAACTATGGAGGAGACTACTATTGCAACAAGCAAAATAGGATAATCATATGTGCAGCTTCTAAAATGTTTTAAAATTTTTTGAGCTCAGACATGGGTATATTGGTATGAAAAAAATAAGGTTTAAAATACAGCGTGATGAAAAAGCTGCGTACATGATATTATAAAATCATATAATAGCATATTAATATCGTAGATTTCATTTTTTCTTTTATGTTTGCTGACATTTTCTCAAACAGATATTTAAACGTTTCAGCCTAATTTGCCCTGTATCTCATGACTTAAAATAAAAAATGCAAAATATCCGATGCTTCTCTCGGATTTACTTTATTTTATACGTTTAGATATCCAAAATGCAGTGGCATTTAGATAACCAAAATGAAATAGTGATACACATTTCATGAAGATGCCACCTTTAGAGGGGAATGTAAAAGGTTAGCATAGCAAATTCGGCAACAAAGCGAGATAGACGACAAAAGCCAATAGCAAAGTTATAATAGATCATTCCCTAATTAGTAGAAATCGGCATCAGAAATGAACAAAATAGGGTATAATAGTGGTAGGCAATAAATATCTGTCAAAAAGCCGTATCAGCATGACCTGCAAAGCAGTGGCACCTGTAATGCTTGTCGAAGAACGCGGTCATATTTTTCTCGAATTGAAATGTGCATCGTTGCTATATGCTATGATCTTTGTACCTGTAAGGATAGTTTATTTTAGCATTTCTGAATAGAATAATAGCAATTCGCTAAAAACCATATTGTGTTAAATAAAGATTTTGTGTTTTATTTTCTATTTCTATTCATTAGACAATGTTGTACAATTTTGTATTTGGACTTTCGTCTATCTCGCTCTGTTGCCGAATCCGCTAGCTTGACTTTTTTAATTTTCTGCTAGGGACGCTACAATTACAGTTTTCATCGGGAATTGTCACTTACTTTGCTGTCGATTGACCTAACGTGTACATTTATGGGCAAAGTTATTGCGGCGCTGACAAAGTTATTGCGGCGCTTATGGACTTCCATAAGCACTTTGTATATTACGACTTTCAATTTTTCTTTCATTTACTTTTCCCATGGTAAATCATGTACGTGTGGAAGCAGGTACCCTGCAGGAGTCGTAACTTTGTCAATCGCTCTAAAATTTCCTCAAATTTTTCCCGTATTGTCCTCTTTCTTTACCATATGAACCGAACAAGCCGACGGACTCTTTGCAGTTCTTATCACACCATGTTCCATCAGAACTTTGAATTACTTTTTCAACGCCACCAAATTTTCTGGATTCAATCTAGGTTTTGAAAAAATAGGAGGACCGGTAGTCTCAATTCAATGAGTAATTACACCCGACCACTTACATGGAGCGGCACATTTATGAGCTTTCTCTCTAAATTTGTCATGAAACCAACAGAACTCACTAGAGTGCGAACCTGATGGAGATCTATATCTTCCGTGTTTGAAACTACCACTTCTAGTGCGTTTAGATTTTAACCTAGTTATGGAACTGAAATTCTGAACTGAAATTCTCAATTCAGTTAACTCTGCTCGGATTTCGTCCAAAGCAGAAGCACTTCCTGAAATAATCGCCACCTCTGTGCTATTTTTGGGACCCTCGCAAATTTTGTCAGCGATTTCTGCAAGCTTAGATAATCCTAAATATTCTTCCGAGCACACATTAAGAATTTGTTGAACCCGAGAAGGTCATCTTTGCATCCATAGCGTGCGTAAGGTAAGGCACTTTCATTAAGCTTGCCTCCATTCAAATTCTCCATTTTGCATAACAACTGAGATGAGCGTTGATCGCCTAAATGCGAAGTATTTAATAATAACCTTAATTTCGAGTCTTCTGATAGTTTATAATAAGCTACAACTCGTTCTTCTAAAGTATCATAAGCTTTCTCATCTGAGGGTTAACAATAATATCGCGAACACATTTCAGTATCCGCGTCAAATTCCGTAACGACCAAATGAAATTTAGTTAAATCAACAGAAATTCCTGTTAATATACACTGAGATTCTACGTGTGCAAACCACAACGCCGGATCTAGTCCTCAAAAACTAGGTTCCTTAAAATCCATCCTATACAAATCTAACTGTTCAGGTGGTTTTTCAAGATGAACCTGACCACTTTTCTCAGTTAAGTTATTCCTCGTTATGTTTACCTTCAATCACTAACTTGAGAAGAATCCTCTGTTCTGTAGTATATATTCGAAAAATTTAACTCGATTCCAAATCTATGACCATACAGCTGAATTAAAAAAATTACATCTCGTACAATACCGTATATAATATCACAAATATCCGAGGACAACCTAACCTCCGAACGTTTTGCACGACACAAAAATACATTGTAAAAACACTATCTCTTAATATTAAGCATGCTTAAAGCAAGTGTAAAAAACATTGTTTCCACTAAACCAACGTTATTCACATTAAGCACAATATTTCCTAATACAAAGACACCATATACATTAAATACGTTAGCTAACCCAAATATTATTATATACGGCATTTAACTGGAGCGACATTCAACATATACGTATTCAAACTAAAACTCAACAATTGCATATTGAAAACCCATGTATCCCATACCTGAAAATCTAACTCTACACATGAAAACAGAAAATGCGACCTGTAACAAATTCCTTACTGACAAAATTCATACACATATATTAGGCTGCGAGCAGCATCTCCAATTTTCACCTACCTGAATTTCTTTAGGTGAGATTCTTGCCAGCAAAAAATTCAAATCCACGAACATAACTGTGAATCACCATTCTAAGTTGCAGCGTAGGCGTTCATCAGCATTAAAACTTTCGAACGCAGAACTTTTTTTTTGAACAGGACGAGATTTACTGTACTTTCCTAACGGGTTACAAATTTATGGGGGTCACAACTTTATGGGAGACGAATATCCCCCTATAGTATTGCGTGTATCGGTATAGTGTCTGTCACTCAGACGTAGATATGACTTACAAGAAAATACAACAGGTATAAACTTAACCGTTTCATAACGAATAAATTTAACTCAACTGGAAATAGATGTGCATTACAATATTGCATGCATGGCTTTAAAATGTCATAGTAAAAGGCTCAGATGACCAGCCGCTTGTTCCACTCATAATGAGCAAATATCTCGAGATTCGCACTTAAGAGTTCGGGTCTTAAAACTCTGATGTTTGAAGTTTTGAAACTTAAGTCGTGGCGATTACATAATATTAAATCCATTTCCTCAGACATGCGCATTAACAGCGATGACTGGTCAAGCAGGAAACTGCGTAGTTCAGCAGTAAATGCGGCACCACAATGCTATATAATTTGTAAGATTGTCGAATTTGTAAGGTCACGTTTTAATCGGCATTGCACGAAATTTAAAGAAGTAATTCTTTAATCCAATATCATCCCGGTCGTCATTTGGAAATTTTAATTGATGTATTCAATAAATCCCTGTTTAAATCGCATAACGTAAACCTGCGTAACTCTGAGTACCATTTACAGTTATTAATTACAATTTTGTTGTTAAAAAATTGGTTGCCGAAAGGTGGTTATACAATATTTCCACTTAACTTTTAACGTATATAAAATTAATCCCGACAAAGCTGTTCAGTACTACTTTTCGATTTTGGTGGCAAAATGTTTGTCAAATTATTATTTAGGGGAAACATTTGCCTTGAAAACTACATTTCTCGAGATCTCCTATAGATAGGGCTCAGATATTGACTGATATAGATTTAGCATCAAATTATCGAGGAAGATGGAGGTTTACTAAGAATTTCCACTTCCGGTTATTTTTCCATTCCGTTTCAAATATTTTCATTTTACGTCTAATATCTATATCTCAAGATTGGATATAGATAGGTCTTAGTGATACATGATGAGCATTTAATATCAAATGCTAAAGGAGGCAGGGTATTTGACTAAGAACTTCCGCTACCGGTTTCTTTTCCTCTTCCGGTTTAAAATTTTTATCTGAGGCATCTATTTCTCAGAATTTGTTATGGACGGATTGAGCTTAGACAATGACTGATATGAATTGACCTTAGATAATGACTGATATGGATTTAGCACTAAATTCTGCAAGGAGTTAAGGAATTGACTAGGGATTCCTACTGCCCGTCTCGGGGACGTTACTTCCGATTCAACAAGTTGCATGTTCCTTCTAACGTCTCTGAGGGAGGGAGGGAGGGAGTTATTGAGGATTTCCATTCCAGTTCTTTCCCACTTCAGATCCAAAAAAATTCTTGAAACATCTCTTTCTCACGATTGTCTATAGATAGAGCTTAGATTTTGATGATGTCTAATATGAATTCAGCATTAAACTCCGGTTGGAATGTTGGAAGTTTTCTAAATATTTCCATTTCTCAATTTTTATCATTTCTGGTTAAGAAACTTACTTGAAATATCTATTCATCCGGATTGACTATAAAATAGCTTAATGAAGCTCAATGATATGGATTCAGCATCGAATTCCAGAAGGGGTTAGAGGAGTTCACAAAGGATTTCCACTTCTATTTCTGGAGATAATATGTCCGAAAATGTGTATCACTGTACAAAATTAGTATGCAAAAAAAAAAAAAAAAAGTCCGAATAAATGCGTCAAAAATGAAGTCTACACACTATTTGTCTCCATATGAATGCTCTTTTATAAATTTCTTTTAAATGATATACTTTTTAACAAATGAAAATATCTGGCTCTCAATTTCCTGTGTAAATATCAAACAGTTTCTGAACATCCATTCAATATATTTCTGGAATCATCAAAAATTTTCTGGTAAAATATTTATAGAGAAAACATGAAAGTTCGCTTAAAGCTTACTAAAATATTTGGATCTCTGAAAGCGATTTCCTGTGAATTTATGTTTTAGTGCTTTCTACTTCGTCTCAAAAATGTAATTGGACCGTTTGAATTTAACTTTTATTCCGCTCAGAGACATAAGAGTTCTTTTTAAAGGCTGAAAGAAGTTTTTAGTGGGCAAAACAAACACTTTTCGCAATTGTCTGTATCAAAGGCCAAATCTCAGACTAACATCACATTTTTAGTCTTTTGAACTTTATCGCACTGCAGGGACTATTTACTATGAAAACTAATCTAAAGAGGAACGAGTCATTCGAAAATTTCTCTGAAGCGTAGTCATTAAGGTAAGCACATTTTTATCCATAAGCTAAAAATTGGGCCAACTTAAAAGCTTTATAAATCTGTTTATTCTGCAGCAACTCTAGCAGTTTCCATTTTCATATTCTATTTAGATATCTTATCAGAATTCACTTTCAAAAAATAACTTGAATTTGCTCCTGAGTATTTCCGTGGTAGAAATGATGTCGAATTTATTTAAAGTGAGCTAACATGTTCAATGTTTGTACTTTTGCTATCTTTACATAATATACAGTATGTTTCTAAAAGATTGCAACGAATAAATATTTCTTGAACGACTGGTCGCAGATCCATGCATCCAATTGAAGATATGCTTCAAATAAGATACATTTTCGGACTACGACAGTTTGTGTCAGAATACACGTTTTAATAAAAAAAAGGAGAAAATGTAACTTTTCTACGAACTCTCTACAAAAAATATTTCAACTAGCAAATTGTTCCTTGTTCATTTAAAAATCTTTTTAAAAAACTGGATTCTTTAATATGAAAAATTAGCCGTTAAGAAATTATTATTTTGGATCGGTCGAAGAAAACATAATACAAACATTATATTCCTTTATAAAATTACCATTCGAAAACTTACACGAGTGTCTATGTGTAACAACTGTTTCACACAGCACAGTCATTCCTGCCATAAAGTCATTCCGTGCATAAAATCATTCCTGGCATAAAGTCACGGGTCAAGGCGTCATGTTCGCCTTAAATGACCTTTCGTATGGTCAATTTCGGTATATCCAGTTAGGTTGACACGTCTGGCCTTATACAGGGAATGGTGGTATGTGGAAACATTTAAAAGCTTGATAAGATCTATCTATTCTTAATCAGATTTTTTATTACAGGAATTTCAAGAGTTTTGTGTCGTGTTTAAAGAAAATTGTCGTATATAAGGACAACAGTTATCGCAAAAAATGATCGCAAATAAATATTTATATCAAGTTGGCAAGAACGCAACAGATACAGCTCATAGATTGCGTTCAGATGTAGATTGCTCGTAGATTGCGTCCAGATCCGGCCATGTGCGAAGTTACCTGATTTTATTTTCATTATTACCATTCGCAACGATGCCAGGAATGCGTATCAACCACCTTTATTCTGTACTAAGAACATTTTAGTTTCAGTGTCAATTACAGGGAAACCTTAATTTCAGGATCAAATCATTGATCATCAAGACAAATGTGATTGAAACCAGAACTCCCAGAAATTGCATAGATGTGCTTCTAGCTACACTACTCCGTCTATAAGAATGTTTACTTGAATTGTCGTACAGTTCAATGAAATGCATGTTAACATGTGTAACGTATAAATGCCCCAAATCGTAATTCAAGAAAATATATTTATGTTTTAATCGTAGACTTTTAGATATCAGAGGTCATTCAGTCTTCTTCCTAATATCATACGTTTGACTTCATCATGAGAGTTTCGGCTGAAACAAAGTCCCTATGAAAGTCCTTAAACAACGCAATATATATATAAGGAAAAATCCATGCGTGTGTCACGTTATTTCTATCTATATGTAGCATGCCACATCGAATAACATTGATTCCAGCACCCATAGTGGAAGAGTTATATATCAAAGATAACCCCCTGCCACTCAAGTACCTGCTGTAAGCCTTAGGGCCAGCCGAGTGGTATGGGCCTTCAACATCAAGGATAATGAACGTCAAAGCAACTGGACAACATAGATGAAAAAAACCAATTACAAATTTTTATATATTGTCTAATGAGTAGAATGTGACAACAGAATTGTTACAGAAGACATTTATTTGACACATAGTTATTAGCAAATTGCAGTCACATTCAGGAATACTAAAATAAGCAACACTTACCAGCACAGAGATCTACTGACTGAGGGCTCGTTTAAAATGCCCTCTGTGATCAATAATACACATTTGAATATGATACAGAATATTATCGTTTACTTTGTCAAGCATTGCAGGTGTTTTGCAGGGGGGGAGGACTGAAATGGGATTTATATCCGTCAAGAGGTAGTATCATTTTGGTCATTCGGACCTGTATGAACAGGTCCGAATGACCAAAATGATACTACCTCTTGACGGATATAAATCCCCTTTCAGTCCTCCCCCCCCCCCGACGGATTCCCATCCCGTTCGTTTCTGGTGTCAATTCCGTAATATTTCGCTTTGTCGCCGAGTTTGTTATCGTAACTTTCTAAATTCTCCGTTAGGGGAGCTGCAATCATTTTTTTCAATCAGTCGTGGTCACTTTATTATATATAGACCTAATATGTACACTCATGGGTCTTTCTTTACGAAGTTAATGGGTGCGGAATTTCTTAGGAACTCTGCGTATCTGCCTTGTACATGAGGTCTTATATCATTTATTTCTATACTGTTTCAACAATATGTATTTTCAGGAAAGCATTTTATGCAGTAAAAAAATAAAGCAGATTCTGCACTGAACTACTGTAAACATGCATCCTTATTCTGGTCTCCCTATTTGTATGCGGGATTAGGTACCAACGGTTTTAGATTCAAGGACTAGAGCACTAACCGGTTGATAAAAAATTAGCTCTGTATTTTCAAATGTTTTTACAATAAACAGGATTTGTTGAAATATTTGCAAAGGCATGGGTTACGACATTTAAGAGGGTTTTTGTCCCCTGCAGAAAAACTGACATTATCTTAATAATATATAAAATCGTAAAAAAATGCTAGTGTGTGCCTTTGTAATATCAAGTTTGAAATATATTCCGGCAATTTTAACAATACAATATAATAATTTTGAAAATATTTTAAACTACCACAATGATGTTTGTGTCAATACTTTTGGAGCATTAAATGTAAATTACACGGATAAAAGTAACAAATAGTATAAATGTATCATTTCACATTCGTTAATTTGCAGAAAGTCATTTATAAAAAGCATCAATTAGGGTTAGAAGCAATTGACAACGAGTTAGCTAAGTGGCGTAAAAGGATTGCAAATTAAAAATAAAATATATACGTAATTGCATTTGATTAAGCAGATTATAAAATAGCGGACGTTTATTCGGGTTATTTTCAACATCAATGAAAATTAGAATATACACCAATTATAATTTCATTGAACCTAGGAAAAAGAAATGCAAACAGAATTCGCCTTAAAACCCGTCATCACTCTTTATACATCTAATAATAGCGAAATAAAATCTAATTTTATTTAGAAGCATAAAAATGTTTATATGCATTATTACTAAGATACAAAATATGGATATATAATTATGTTTTAATAATATTTTAAATACTTAGGACTAAATTAGTGTGTAAATAGCGTATATGGGGTGTAAAAACCTTTTATCATCGTATAGTCGTTTCTTATCCATATATAAATTATACAAACATTTACTTTGCAGTATTAAAACACTTTTCCGTAGATACATATTACTAATTTATGTCGCCATTCTGACGGTATACACGAAAGGCTTCTACCTATCCAAAAAGAAGAAATTAGGAATGCGCGTTATTGCTCAACTTCTACTGTGTCAACTTCTCTGTTTTTCGGCATATCCCGGTCTCCCCTTCTATATTTTGTAAGGAAATAAAAGAAGAAGATTCCCCGAAACGAACGCAATTTGCAAAATTGCTAGATACACGTAAACTGATAACATTATCTGCATCAGAATGTTCATTTTTATTTGATTCTAGAAAGAAGGGGGGTGAGAAATGATTGATGATTTCTGTGCGGCAAAATGATACGAATGGGGAAGAGGGAAGTTTAGATTTATTGAATAGATCAAATCGAAAAAATTGTGTCACGTTTTCTTCAATTCTACGGGGATTCTCCTCTCCTTCACATTAAATAAAAATATCCCTTGTTTCCCTGACTCATAGAAAGATAGAACCACTGTGCGCATAAATCATTATATGAGATGTCAGAGAAGGAAATGAAAATTTCTAAATATATATTTATTTGAAAAATATTGTGGAAGAACGGACGTTTTCTTAGGGAATTTCTGAAAACCTATCAAACAGTTTTCGGATCATCAAGCACATCTTTACAAAAACTATGAAAATACGAGGACCATTCTGGGCTTTGTTTAAGTAAATACTTTCTTAAACAAAGCCCAGAATTTCTTAAACAAAGCCCAGTGGATTTATTCAAGTTATTCCTTAACACTTTGGGGTCCTGTGCCATATAAGCTCCGGCATTGAAAATTCATATCTTCAGTCATATATCAGGTAAGTGCCGATATTGAAAATTATTAGTTAAAATCAGAATTCGGGTAGGCCCCGACATTATCTTCTCATGCTAAATATTCAATTATTGTACTGCGAATGCCATCTATGGACAAAAGACTGTACTTACCAAACTTTGGTTTTCAAAAAGTCATCTATCACGAGGAATAAGTTGCAAAAACGCGAAATTAGTGATACTTTTATTGATTCTGAAAGCGATACTTAGAAAAGTGATAGTGGAATTTAGTATTTGGAATATGATAAAACGTGCAGAAATATTTATAAAAATACATTAATCATAATTTTTGTTCCTATATGCTTTTGCCTGTTTTCCCTCAAATTTAAGTGGGACTTGTATAGATATCTTGGAGGAAATACATGCTACCTGAATGGGTAAAAAGGCTGGCGTGGTGTAGAGTGTAGCATATTTAGTCGCAATGCCCGTTTAGGTATTCGTTCCGATCGAATTTCTTTCTTTCGACCCAAACGCTCCGAACTACCCGAAGCTGTAAGGTATCTTCTTGGATAGCGGGGACATTGCCATAAAATTTAGATCAGAAATCATGAGGATTGCATCCACAGAGACCGGACCCCCTTCCCCTACAAACAACCTCTTGGACGGAATTTAGAGGCCATATATTTAACGTTAACGTTCCCGCACTCAGTGTGAACACGGGGGCAGTTTGGTAGAAAGGGGGATCTAACTCAGGTCCTCCGAGAGCAATCCCTATGCCTTTACTACTGGACTGCCCTGTTCCTTCGTTCCGATCAACTGCTCTTTCTAGCTAGGAAACTTCAGTTCTATCGCTGGTTCCCTCCAAATAGTACTTTGATCATGTAATCTGATTTTAATAAAAATCTCTCTAATATAATAATTAAGTCTAATAATTTTAACTTGAAGTATTATCCTTGAGGGGGCTGTACACCATTGAAATTGTGAAATGACGTATTTTCTAAGTTTAACATGATTTTGTAGCTAATTATATTCCAAAAAGATTGTTACAACTTCGTTTGAGGTACTTTCATTTAAGCATGAGATATTTACAAATAATGAACGGCTAAACCCGTTGTTCTGATACTTACGTTGGAACTTTAAAAGTTGAGCCGTGCCAAAATGCATGATCTTACTTGAAATCAAATATAGAAATTTAAAAATTAAAAACGTAACTTTAATTCATAAATTTCTACCTATATAAGTACCAAACATTTTTGAAACTTCGTCTGCAATTAGATGTACAGGGGTTGGACAAAATAATATGAACACCTGTGAATAGAGACAAAATCTTAATAATTGGCTGATGGCCCTCCTTTTGCATCAATTACAGTTTGTATTCGACGTGTGATGGACAAATACAAGTCATGCATAAGAGTCACAGGGATACGGACCTACTCTTCCTGCAAAAATGTCACTAATTCAGAAAGTGTCCTTGGTGATAAAAACTGACTGCGCAGCCTGCCTTCCAAAATACCCCACAAAGATTCACTTATATAAATATCAGGGGACTCAGGTGCGCCACACGAGGTGCTGTACTTCATCATCGTGTTCATTAAATCAGTCTCGGACAATTCCAGCAGTGTAAATAGGAGAATTATCCACATCATTAATACACAGGTCTTTCATCAGGGGACAAAGTTTGCACCATTGGATGATGACGGTCGGCCAGAATACTGACATAATCCCGTGCTGTAACCCCTTCCATGCAGAACAACAAGTCGGCCGAGACCACAGTGCGACATATCGCTCCACAGCATCACCGATCCCCCTCCAGAACAATAGGAAGGAGACAGTCAACATAATAGGCTTCTGCTGGCGTTATCCAAACGTAAACACGTCCCTTGGTCTTAAATAATGTGAACGACGATTCGTCTGAACAGATGACATTATCCCATTTCTGCTGTGTCCAATTTTTATGCTCGCGACACCATTTTCGTCGTTTCAAGACATTGCATGGTGCAACCAATAGTTTTGGAATCGCTGCTCTGCCTTGAATATTTGCCGCATGCATTTCACGCCGGATAATTTTTGATGATACACCTTCCTGTAGACGTGTGTTCATCTCAGATGTTATCTGGAATGCTGTTGTCTTGTGCTTTATGGCAACAATCCGATTTACACACACACAAAGCCCTTCGGTCGTCTCTATCAGTCAGCTTCAACCGTCGGCCACTGTTGTGCTTGGCAGATGATGTCTTTCCCTGTTGATATAGGCTGTGATTACAGTCAACACGGTACTTCTTCCGACACCAACAAGGGTGGCCGTTTTCTTTACTGAGGCTCCGGCAAGACGGACCCAAACAATCATTTCTCTTTTGAAATCTGAGAGGTCAGCCATAACGAAGTTTTAACGCCGCAATATATTTTGCATCCGACCGCTATCACTGCCACTCACAGACTGATGTGTGTCCATTCTAGCTCGCTAGATGGCACGCTTCAACACTAGAGGGCGGGAGTATACGACAGGTTTTCCTCGCGTATTCTTATTACACATGTGTCCATACTATTTTGTCCAACACCATATGCTTTAGCAGGCCTGAAATTTTCATACATTTGTCTCTGATTTATAAGAAAAATCCGAAGTTGAGAATGTCTGTGGGACATATGAAATGTAAATGAATAATATCACACAATTAGTTTTGGATTGAACCAGGATTGAAAAAATGATATACATTGAATCCTATGGGGCCTAATTTTTCAAACATTTTTTAAGCAAAGTTAAAATTCACAATAAAATATATAAAACAAATTTCAGTAAAATATGTTCGGTAGTTTTTAAAATAAAAATGAAGATATTAATTACATCTATATAATATGAAGAGATCACGCGACCCCCTTCAAAATAAAATATGTCATCCATCTTTTTACCCAGTGCAAAATCTTGATTTTTAAAGTTCTTTTAAATTTATATTTTGTGTTACATCCGTCCTAAAACCGTTTTATTTTTACGTATTTTCTGTGCATCTATATTCTGCGCCAACGCAATTACAATATTTTTGAGTTTAAATGATCATCAAACTTTGATTATTTCTGCACCGAAGCTTAATTTTAAGGATGTAAAACGTAAACAAGTGATTGTAAGATGGATGATCTGTATAAGACTTACCGAATTTTTTTCACGCAAAATTATTTAACTCTAGTGTTTGGAATAAAAATGTATGAATAAAATAGTCACTGCTTTTACCTAGAGAGCCAGACGATTTATATTTTGATGACGTCATTTGAATAAAGTTCATTTTTTCCGATAAAGTTTGAAGTTTTCCAAAATAATAGATTATTGTAGTACTGTGATAAGTTAAAATATATCAGAGCTGAATATATCGCATTTTAGAGATATTTAAATAATATTGCATTTCCGTTGCAAAGTGTTTCATAATCAAATGCTTTATGCATGATTGATCTATCTTGTTCCTTAATCAATGTAACCTAAGAAAAGTGTTATGACTGTGATTTAATCGCAAATCGATTCTTCACCTTAAATACATCCACTGTGTCCCTAAATGCTACAAATGACTTTTTTTGGTTTATAGGTGCGTGGGTGGCTGTCAAATCGTTGGCTCTTCTTAAACTACTGACTCGGTTTATACCACATTTGGGTGGTCAGTTTTATATGTTATGCAAATGTGAACTCTGAAATGAGATTTAAAGAAAATGAAACGGGAATTAGCTATGAAAATTGATTTTGTCAAAATAGTTGACTCTCCCAATCTTTAAAATCACTGATACTAGATAGGAATGCAGAGAAAAATCCAAAAAAGGTATACTGTTTAAGTATAAAACAGGATTTTGTCAAAATTAGTGACTCTTTGTAATTTAAAGAATCACCGAAGCGATTTCGTCCAGATTTGAGTGGTATGCTGTGTATATTGTGTAGATGTGAATGCATAAAAACATGTATGTAATTGGCTCAGATGTCGAATGCTTATCTGTTTCAGGTGGAGAGTCTTTGTCCCCGATCCTCTAGTTTCTAAACATTTGGAGTTTTTTACCACTAAAGTATAATGTATATACTTATTAAGTATTAATTATGCCATTTTATGACACCAAGATATGAAAATAGCCACCCTTATTTTTTTACGGACTACCGAAGAGAAGTCCATTCTCCATTCCCAACGAAGCGAAATCAATATTTGCCATAATTTTGTTATCCATTTTACTCGTAAGCTACAATAGGTAGGAAAATGAAGCTTTGCGTACCTACGTGAATTTGCATACAGATTTTCTGAATCACAATTTCAATTATTTAAACGAACTGTAACAGGGCGAAATGCCCATTTTTAAACTGCGAATGCTCAATAAGCTTCGTACAAATAACAAGTAAACAACTTTCAAACAGCTAATCAAAGCGTGTGCAATCCCATACATTGTTATTTGAACGTGCTCCTGTATATTGAATACATTTTTTCCATTTAAATGTCTTACTTTTATTTCATTGTTTTCCTCTATTCTAATTTGTTTAATTTAATATTCAAATTCTGAAAACTTATATGCTCTTTTGCATTAAGATTCTCAAACACTGAAATTAATTCTCGGTACTTCTAATTTCATAATTATCTGTTTAATTAAGTTTTAACTTGAAATCTTTCACAGCTGGCATATACTCCATATGCGCGAGTTTGTTCTAAGCCCGGATTTTTGCTCGTGTAAAACTACATGATACCCAGAAGTAACTATATGTATTAGAGTTTTCAATAATAGAAAGACACAAATAATGTGATTCGTAAAATGATTTTTCCCTCTAGAAAAAAAAATAAAACTCATTTTTTATTCCTCTGGGAAAACCACTGAAAGGAATATTTTACAGACTGATAATTTAAAGCAGAAATAAACCATCTTTCTCTTGTAGTCTGGTTTTACTGCTGAAATCGTAAGTAAACAATTTCTTTAGTTTCAATTTAGGTTTTGCAATCTGTTGAATTTGAGCTCCTTCTTTTAGGCCTGGAACGACTGCGAATAAATAGCAATCGGTTTTGTAGCGTTACGAGTTACAGGTGGTATTGGTATTGAATCTCTTTGGATGGCTTATTTCACCAGATAAGAGTTTCCAGTTTATGTTTCACGGAATGCTCCGATTTCCCTGGAGGATGTCTTTTGTTGGTTTACTCAAAAATAAAACTGATTTATTTTCTAAGCTTATAAAGAAAGTTGATTTAATTATTTTTAATATACTTAATTGCAGCCACTCTAGCAAAGAAATGAAATGAGACGCTTGTGTATTTAGAAATGATTTTGATTATTTAATTTATAAGAAATGAATCACAAGTGTTGGTTTTATTTATAAATATATTTTGTTATCGTGAATGTTTTTTTTTAAATAAAAGCCATTCATACATTCCATGTGCACACTCAATATTTTTGCCTTTTTAAAATAAAAGTAAAATATCAGGTGTCTAAATTAAATACCCAGCTATATTTGAAAAGACTGCATATCAAATTGTGAAAGACCGAAAAAATTACAAAATGATGTGTCCGAAAACTTCCTTGAAACTGTCTGAAATTTTTCTGGTAAAAATAACATTAAATTATACAATGACAAATACATAAACACGATTTAATTCAAATTATTTATTTTTAAAAACTTTGCTATTGCTAATGATCACAATTTTACTTTTCAAGTACTATATATTTAGTGATTATGCGTCATGTAATGTTTACATATGATGTCAAACAATTTCTAAAATGTCCCAATAACATTATGAGTGTGATGACGCTAAATTAAGGGAGTAACTGGAACCAGAGCCATCGACAGTTTTTGAATCAAAAACAGAAAGCCAAATTAAAATCAATATATCAAATCTTCGCAGAATAAATAATTAATGAAAAGTAAAAATAGAGGGATTTATTATTAACTTCTCACATTTATTGAGAGAGGAGATTAACATTGTCAAGATCATAGGTGTTTCTCTTTCTCAATATCAATATTTTTCAACGTTGGATTTATGGTATGCAGTTTACAAATTCCTTCAGAAAATTTTATATTGCAAATATTTAACAATTTCTGCAAAACGACTATTTTTAGACTGCATGATTTTATGTTCTTAACATTTTGTTGAGTGAGTTCATACTTGTTATTTTACAAAAGCACTGGGATTCTTAGAAGCTCTCATCCTTTGCCTTTAATTACACTGCTTTTCGCTTTGACTTGACTCAAAATGCCATGTCATTTTCTTGCACAGGCTCATTTTCACATATCTCTCTGTGCTTATTCTTCTTGGCGTTGGGTTTCATCACCTACTTATATACAGATGGATTGGATATCCCACGATACACCCCAAATAAATTTTAGGGCCTATCTAGTGTTATTAAGGACAACTTCCTCACCTTTCAGTGTTAGCTAACTTTTAAAGTCTATTACCTGGCTCTCAGTGTTTGTTTTTGCATAGTATCTACTCTTATTCCTGAAAGTTCATCTTTTGGTTTTAAGTTGCTTATCATAGAAATTATTTAAAATTTATGTCATCACTGATAATAATGCTACAATTATGTCATCAATAATACGAAAACATTTGACATAATTTTAGTCGCAACAAAAAAATTACATCATCAATAATAAAATGGATTTTGCGGATGTGATATAAGACAACTTCAAGTAATTCGTTACATTTCGGAGTAGTGTTGTAGGTAGTACATATGCACTCAATCTAGAAGACAGTTGCTCGATCATTTTGTAGGTCAAGTACTGATTTGTGTTCAAAATGTTAGCTTATTCAGAATAGTTGCAACACGAAAATAATATGGCATATAAGCCTTAAGTTCGCTGTCCGGATTTTTTAAAGGGGTGGTGAAAATTATTTCACGCAAGTCCTTATATAGCAAGAATAGTGTAGCTAATAACACGTTCTGGCAGAATTTTGAATTCCAAATTCGAGCCCCAATTTTGAATGAGTGCTGCTTTGATTTCAATTAAGTTTAAACCCCTGCTGTAATAAATTTGACAAGAAAATTGAATTGACTTTTACATAAGAAGGTATTTTATAAGTGAAATAGCGTCTTGTAATTTGGTGCAAGAGCTCAATCGTTCAATGGAACCCTCTGGAAAAATCGAATTTTTCATAAATGTTCTGTAGAGGAGGTGTTCCACATCAAAAGGAGGAGGTGTTCCACATAAGTGAAATAGCGTCTTGTAATTTGGTGCAAGAGCTCAATCGTTCAATGGAACCCTCTGGAAAAATCGAATTTTTCATAAATGTTCTGTAGAGGAGGTGTTCCACATCAAAACGTCCGAAATGTGAAATGACAGAAAAGCATACTTCGTGATAAGACAGACTTCAAACTTGATATAATGGTAGACAGTTCAAAAGAAAATAAATGCGCAATTTTAGTTTTTTCAATATTTGCTACTTCTGAGGTGAGCACACTAAAATGTTCTATTTGCGGAATAAATGGGAAACGCTTTATTTTATATGAGATATAGACTTAATCCGCCAAGCTGCGATTCAACCGATGGTATTCGAGCACAATGAAAATCCTTTGTTCCATAGAACTTCCTATGTTTCTCTCCCCCTCGTTCACTACACAAAATTTTCTTTCAGGTTTCAACAGCGGAACACAAAGAAGACTAAATGAACTATAGAACGAACCACAATTTAAACGCCGATGCAGCGCCATCTATTGGCAAAAATTTGAAATATTTTTCGAAAACCACCATATGTAAATTTTACTGGCTGTCCAATAAACATACACTTTATTTCAACCTTTTATCTGTAACCGTTTCCGAGATATTTGTTTTAAAGTTCGGGAGTCCTTTTAGGGACACACTGTGTATATATATATATATATGCTTATGTATAGTTATGCATGCTTAGTATATTTTATTGAAACTCTTTCATTCTATATAATTTAGTTTATATACACTGGCGAACCAGCTAGGATAGAATTTGCATTGGCAGGCCAATCACCTGATATTGCAATGTAATTATGTCGGGTCAAATAAAAGAAATCGCAGTGTTCCTAGTCTGGGGATGCTATAGCCCAATAGTTAGCACACGGGGATTGCATTCGGATGACCAGAGTTCGATTCGCGCCTGTGTCCAGACTGTAGCCATGTTCACGCAGAGTACGGTCACGTTAAATATGTGGGTCCTTAAGTCCTTCCGAGCAGTTGGTGGTAATAGAAGGAGGGTACAGTCGATGCGAATGCCTCCCTCCCCACTGGGTTCCGGTCTAAATTGGGTATCACTTCCCAGCCATCCAAACATATCTTACACAGTCAGATAGGTAGAACAGTCTGGTCGAAGAAGACGTGTTCCTAGTGGAAAATTTAAAATGTTCAAGCTTATGAACTCGTCAACAAAGCGCTATAAACGATAAATATAAATTAAAAAGTTGTACGGCATTTTCTAATTAGTTGGAATCAATCTTAAAACTGTTACAGATGGCATTTATTTCACACAATCTGATTATTGGATAATAACTGTCCTATTCAAGTATGCCAAAGTAAGTAATATTTACGTGCGCAGAAATCTAATGTACAGCATGCCCAAAATGCACTTCCCCAACAACAATGTACATTTGAATTCAAGGAAGAAAATTATCGCGTAATTTAACAGGTATTGCAGATGTCACCGCGTTACAGTCACTGATGATATTATTTTTGGAGTATTTATGGCCTTCCATACACGCGTTTTGCACGTTACTCATGTCGATTCGTACTAATTAGATAATCTTCTGTAATATTTTATTTGATACTTTTCTTCCATCTCAATTTATGGTCGAGTTCGTTACTTCAGATTTTTAAATACTCAGCTTGAGGCGCTTCATTCACTTTTATTCCATAACACATGGTTACTGTACTATAGACGTGTACAGTCATGGACCTTGGGTATTTGTGAGAACTGCGTTCTCATAAGATTCTGCGGGACTCTGCATTGCTCTTCATGGCTGTATGGGATTGTGGTTGTGTTGCTGATTGTCATAACCTTAATATAAGTCGACCTGATGGACCTTTCTTTACTTGGCTATTTGTGTGCTTAAGAACCCTGTATATATTTGAAATGAAAAGTGCTTCAACATTTAGCTGAAATGAATTATTATTGATTGAACTTGTGAATGATTTTATGAGTAATTTTTGACTGAAACATTTATTATTTCTTTGGTATAAAATTTCAAAAAAATATTCAAAACAAAAATTTGATATCACAGTTTTTGAAATATTATTTCTTTAAAATTCCACCGGCAAAATCTCTTGTCTTCAATGATTGCACCTAGAACCAAGTTTCCATTAGTTGGGCGCTTATTCTGCGTTAACATCTGAAGTAAATTAACATCTGAAGTAAATTAACACTGCGTTAACATCTGCGTTAACATCTGAAGTATATATATTTTCTATAAAAATTAGGCAATTTTAAATTACAGCTTAAGTGAGAATCTCGTTAAACAGAAATAATAGCAGGTTCTAGGACTTCTTTATAGATTTTAGCACATGCAAAAACACATGTGAAGAACGTTGTAAAATGCTGTCTTCCCCATCATTTATGGTATTCTAAATTCTATTATTCAAGCTTGAACCCAAAGAACATTAGTAAGTATATCTGCCACTGAAATTTTACAGTGGAAACACTATTAAAGCTGGCTATGTTCTATAAATAGAGGAGTATAAAATCCCGCTGCTGGTGAGAACATTGAAATGGGTTTGTATCCGGTTTGAAGGAAATGTCCATAACTTATCCTTAAAGAGCTGCATAGCATAGAGTTTTGTCTTTATCCGTTCCTTCGTTTTAAATTAAGGGAGGAACAGACGTAAAAATCAATCAGTCGTTATGCCTTACAGCTGCACTCCGCCTCTCAGCAAATGATAGTTAAATCCTTTCGGATGCTCCGTATGGATATTTGTCTTAGCATAATGGTAAGTGTTGCAATTTATTTGATCACATGTGGGCAGCTTACAATTTAATCCCGTTTCGGTGAGCGAATACGGAGGAGATTTGAATAGAATTTGAACATGTGTTTTCCACTGGTGTTTCCGCAGCTCAACGAATAAATGTAACAACTTGCGTAAGCGTTAGAGTTTCTGTAGTTGAGAAATATTTAATACTGAGAATTATCGAGAAGTAACCGAAGCTTGAAATACAGATAATTTAGAGTTACAGGTTATTTAATTTCTTAAATTTTTAGAGGCCATGGGATTCTCGATTTATTGCGACTTTACATTCATACAAATGTATTTGTAAGAAAGCGATATGAAATTGAATGGACGTTTATTGATGAGAAGATGCTTAGTTGAGAATTATCAAGAAAGAACAGTAGCTTCAAATTCGGAGTTACAGGTTATTTGACGCCTCAAATTTTAAAGAATATAGGATTTTGAATTTATTATATTTTATACATTCGGTTAAATGCATTTCAAATAAAATGCTCTAAAATGGAATCAATGTTACGCAAGGTATAGAAGTATAGTCGCAGAAAATCTTAGTTGATGAAAAGAGATTTGCTTCGAAACACATCTAACGGCTAGGCGGTAGAGCATATTTAATATGTAAGTTGAAGACTGCTGCATAGGTTTAATTTTATATGTTTGTATGAAGCTTAGCAATCTCCTAAAGAGACTAACTTATAGGATTTAGAAGGAAATCCAAGAACAAGATTAGATAGTGCGTTTTTAATAGTTTCCAAAGATAGTTAAAAAGTGTTTATTACTTTGGCCATCCTGTCCGTCTATCTCTCCGTTCGCACGATAACTGCCGTAAAAATGGCTTTATCGATATTTCATTTTAGTTTGTTGTTGAGACGGGATATTTGAAACTGAAAATGAATAATATCACCCAATTAGTTTCCAGTTTAACCAGCTTTGAAAAATTAAAATACATTTAACTCTCTGGGACTTAATTTTACAAGCATTTTTTAAGCCGTGGTAAAATTCCCAAATTGCCTAGAAAATTTAGGAAATATTCAAATTATCACATAAAATTTGTAAAAAAATGTCAGCAAAATACTTTTGCAGTTTTTTAAATAAAAAATTAAATAATAATTACACAGCTATAGGAAGTGGTTTTCTGGTTTTTCTACAGCTGGTCTGGGTTTTCTACAGCTATAGGAAGAGATCACGCCACTCATAGCAAAATAAAACATGGCATCCATTTCATTCCGCTGTGTAAACTTTAAAGACCATTTCAATTTATATTTAGCGTTGCAGCAGCCACAAAACCGCTTCAGTTTTGTGTAGTATATGTGTATCTAAATTCTGTATCAACGCGATTACATTTTTGATTTGAAATGATCACTAATTTTATTTATCTCTACAACAAAGCTTAACGGTAAACTATAGATTACAGAATGTAAACAAATTAAGCGATTGTAAGCTGAGTTGTATAAAATTTGCTGAACTGTTTAAATGATCATCAAACATTGATTATTTCTACAACGAAGCCTAATTTTCACTTATGGAGTATGTAAACACCAAAAGATGTAGGATGAGTTGTATAAGAATTGCTGCATTTTTTAACGCAAAATTATTTAGATCTGGAGTCTAGAAAGTAAGGGATAAGAATGAAATATTTATTGATTTTTCATAGAGAAACATATGATTTATAAAATGAAATGTTTTGTTATAGATACAAGAATTTCGAATAAATAATTTAAGATGAGATAAGAAAACGATGCAGTTTCTATAACAATGAAATATTATAACTGTGGCATAATATTAATTGCGAAAGCATTGCAATCACTTCGCAAATAATATTTTAGATGATGTCATTTAAATAAATTTAATTTTGTGTATATAACATTTTCTTTTTCGATGAAGTTTGAAGATTAATTTTGTCGCGAAGGCAATTTTTGAAGCAGCTTAAAAGGTGGATAGAATTGAATTTCAGTTGGAAAGTGTTTCATAATCAATGTTTTATGCGTGATTGATCCTTCTTATTTAAATTCATGTTCTCACTTTTCTTTCATGAATATGATTCAATTTAAGCTTAATATCTGTATCAACAAGAACGATCAGTCATGCTTAAAGCATTGATTATGAAACACTTTCCAACTTCAATGCAATTTTATTTAAACATCTCTAAAATGCAATACAATCCTCGGTAATATTTTAAAATTTATCACAATACTACACTAATTTATTATATTTGAAAACTTAAACCTTCATCGAAAAAAATGAACTTCATTCAAATGACGGCATTGAAATATAAATTGCGTGGTTTAAACATCTCTAAAAGGCGATACATTCCTCTTTAATAATTTTAAAATTATCATAATATTACAATAATTTATTGTATTTGAAAACTTCATCGAAAACAACTGACATTCATTCAAATGACGTCATAGAAAAAATAACACGCATGGCTCTCTCTATAAAAGCAACATTTCATTCATAACATTTTCCCATTCATTTCATTCATCACAGTACTAAAATAATTCATTTTATTTAAAAACTTAAAACCATGGAGCTAAAAGTAATAGAACTCTATGCTTAAAACTTCATCGAAAAAAATCGTCCTTCTCTCTGTAAAATCAATGAATATTTCATTCATAGCAGCAATGCAGACTCCATGAGTTAAATAATTTTGCGTTAAAGAAATACAGCAATTGTTATGCAACTCATCCTACATATTTTGTTATTTACATTTTACATAAGTGAAAAATAGGCTTCGTTGTAGAAATAATCAAATTTGGATGATCATTTAAACTCAAATATATTGTCCTTTCAAATATATTGAAGGGGTTTAAACTCAAATATAGGTCCTACAGACCGTCTGAAAAACATACTAAAATTTCATTTTGATTAAGACATTTTCACGGCAGTTATCGTGCCAACGGACAGACAGACAGAATGAACAAAGTCATAAACACTTTTCAACTTTGTTGTAAAGTGTTAAAAAAGAAATATTTTCATTTTACTTTCCTTACACTTAGATAGAGGCAAGTATGATAATAGTGATTGTGACATGTAACACTATTGTTGATATAGTTCTAGCAGTAGATTAAGCAAACTTATTACTTTTACCGATGTAGCCTAAGAAAAGAACTATGATTAGGATTTAATCACAAGTTGCATTTTCATCGTAAAGACACTGATGATACTATAAAAGACTTTTGTGGGTTTGTGGATATATGTGTATTGGGGAGGGTTGTTGTTGTTGAAACCCAGACCGTCCGACCAACCAGAAAGGTGTAAGGTAACTGTATTGGGGAGGGTGTCAAACCGTTGGCCGTAATCACAATAATCTGATGGGAATATTGTGATTACGGCATACGTATGTGAATACGTATGCCGTTATGCCGTATTGTGAATACGGAATAAGTATGTGGGCAGCATATACTTATTCCGTACAAAATAACACACATTCTATTTGGAATTGCACATTTAATTCAAATTTGGTAATTTTAAATATAGTGTAGCAAAAATGTAAAAAAATATATAACATCTCGAGAATGACTAATTCTAATGTATTGAGGTTGGTCTGTACTTTTTTATTGTCAAAAATTACATATGAAACATAATTTAGTTGAGTTAATACATTTGAGCAAGCGTAGTCTTTTATTTTAGATTTTAATGATTTCTAAGGATTCTTTTGCAAAATAAGTTAGGCTTTGTTTTCCGGAATCGTACCAAAATCTAATCAGCACTAAAGTAACCCTCAAGTGACTTACAGACCAAAGTTTGTGAGGTTTAGTTAATTACTATTTAAACTAGAGTAGAAACATACGATTTTTGCGAGCCATTTTGTATAAAAATTAGGTTATTTTATCTCGAATCATACCAAAATCTAACCAGTACCAGGCTATCCCACAAGTAACATACACATAAAATTTTATGAACTTTGGTCAATTATTTTTTTGTCTGAGTGGATATATACATTGTGCAGACACACACACACAGAGACGTTACGCTAGAAATTGATTTTTCAGATTCTAGAGGTCCGAAGACATGTTGATTTGTCGAAAACCTGAGTAGCAATTTCCAACCCTATTCCAGTACTTTCCCTGTACAATACCATGTATTCCAGGGAAAGCAAAAATCTAGTGTCGACAGCTCATGACTTTCCCATAGATTCAAATTCTTTTCTTCATGATGCATTGAGTTTAATTGCAGAAAAAAACATGGATAATTTTCTGATATTATATCAAATTTGCAATTATTATACCTCTTCGTTTCGTTTGACAAATGAAAGTCTTCATTTTAATGTTTTCTCAAAATTACGAAAACTAAATAAGCTCGAGAACGGTTCATCCTAGGGTCACTTTAGTCAGTCTTATTCACTTTGTTGTCAACATTTACACGAAGAACAATTTACTTAAGTAATAGATTTGGGCAATTTCAGTCATTTAGTTCAAATTTTCACGAACTCTTCGGGCCATTACACAAAAAGGGGTTGGTTATATTTTTCCGAATCATGTGAAAATCTAATTAACATCAGGATAACCGCCAAGGGACGTAGCTACTAAATTTAACAAAAATCCAATAAATTGTTTTTTCAACTACTGTAAAAAATGCATTCAATTCCTCAAGATTAAAAAACTTAAATATCTTGGGAACGGTCCATCTTAGAGTAATGGCGGTCTTATTTTTTGTCGTCAAAAATTACAGATAAAAAATCTGATGTGGGCAGCACATGAATTCCTCTGCAGACTTATATCCACGTTCCCTTTATTTTATTTAAATTTAATTCACTTTTAATTCAATTTTCGTTCTCATTTGGTAACTGAACCTATTTTCAAAGGTGGTGTAGAGAAAATACGAAAAAACTAAAATATCTCGAGAACGGCTAGTCCTAGTGTAATGGAGTTGGTCTTATTATTTTCTTCGTTAAAAATTACGTATAAAACAAGTATTTAATGGATATATTTGAGTATACGTAGTTTTTTATTTTAGATTTTGGCGATTTTTGCGGGCCATTTCGTTAAAACGGCAGGTTGTTCTTTTCCGAATCGTACCAAAATCTAATCAGCACCAGATCATCTTACAAGTAACCTATCTACCAAATTTTGTGAAATTTAGCCAATTAGTATTTTAGCTAGAGTGGATAAATGACATTTTTACGGGTAATTTCGCAAAAAAAGGCGGGTTCTGCTTTTACAAATCCTACCCAAAACTAATCAGCACCAGGATATCACGCAAGTGACTTACACACCAAATTTTGTGAAATTCGATCCATTAGTTTTTTAGTTAGAGTGGATACATACATTGCACAGACAGACACACAGACACATACACAGACGTCACGCTAAAAATAGTTTTTTCGTATTCTAGAGGTCTCGAAACGTGTAGATCCGTCGAAAACTCGAGTTGCGATTTTCGGTATGATTCCAATACTTTCCCTATACATTACCATGTATTGCAGGGAAAGTAAAAATCATTTAATTAAGACATTTAAGCATATGTAGCCTTTCGTTTTAGATATTGACGATTTTTCCTGGCCATTTCGAAAAACAAAGCAAAGCAGATCCAATTTTTTTGAATCATACTAAAATCTAGTAAGCATCAGGATAACCCACAACTGACTTATTGGCCAAAATTTGTGAAATTTAGTCAATTTGTTTTTTAACTGTTGTTTAATTTGTTGTTTGCTGGCCATTTCGCACAAAAAGGCATGTCCTTTTATCTCGAATCGTTCAAAAACCTAATCAATCCCAGTCAAATTTTGGGTGGAAAATTTTTCATATATTATGTAGGTGTGAACGCAGAGAAATAATTCCGAAAAATATATGCAGTTTATATACAAAATGAGATTTTATCAAATCGTTGGATCTCAAAAACTAATATCAAAAACTATATAAATAATCTCAAAAACTGCTATATATAAATAATCTCAAAAACTGCTATATATAAATAATCTCAAAAACTGTTGAAGCAATTTAGATCATGTTCGTGTGGTATACTGTGTATATGTTTTAGTCGCAAATGTAGAAACATTATCTAAAAAATCTGTTGTGAGCAACGCATGACTTTCTATGCAGACTCAAATCCGTTTAAACTATATTTCTTTTAAAATTCATTGAGTTTAATTTCACAAAATAACGCGCATAATTATTTGAAATCACACTGAATGTGCCCTTTTAATTCAATTTTCGTTTTGATTTGGTAACTAGATGCATCTTCAAAGTCAACGTAGCAAAATGCGAAAAACTTAAATATCTCAAAAACGAGTCTAGTTCCAGAGTAACGGGATTGATCTTATTTTTTACATTGTCGAAAATTACGTAGAAACAAGCATTTAATTGATACATTTAATCATACGTAGTCTTTTATTTTAGATTTCGACGAATTTTGAGAGACATTTCTGAAAAATTCAGGTTCTTTTTTCCCGAATCGTACCAAAATCTAATCAGCACCAGAATACCCAGCACGTGACTTATCTACCAAATTTTGTGAAATTTGGTCAATAAAATTTTCAGCTAGAATGGATACATAAGATTTTTGCGGGACATTTTGCAAAAAAAGGCAGATTCCTTTATCCCGAATCGTAGTAAAATATAATCAGCACTAGGGTCACCCACAAGCGACTTGCCTATAAAATTTTATGAAATTTGGTCAATTAGAGTTTAAATTAGAGTGGATATACATTGCGCAAACAAACGCAAACACACACACACACATTGACAGACACCGACAGAGACATCAAGCTAAAAATAGTTTTTTCGCGTTCTAGAGGTTCTAAAATGTGTAGATTCGTCGAAAATTCATGTTGCAATTTTCGGTACGATTTCAATATTTCCCCTATATATTGCCATGCATTGCACGGAAAGCAAAAGTCTGATGTGGGCAGCACAAGACTTTCCATGCAGACTTATATACACATTCTCTTTATTTCAATGAAATTTAATTCACTATTAATTCAATTTTCTTTCTCATTTGGTAACTGAACTCATTTTCAAATGTGGCGTAGAGAAAAAACGAAAAAACGAAAATATCTCGAGAACGACAAGTCCTAGTGTAATGGGATTCGTCTTATTCTTTTCTTCGTTAAAAATTACGTATAAAACAAGCATTTAATGGATATATTTCAGCATACGTAATTTTTTATTTTAGATTTTGTCGATTTTTGCGGGCCATTTTGAAAAAATGCAGGTTATTTTTTTCCGAATCATACCAGAATCTAATCAGCACCAGGGTGATCCACAAGCGAATTATTTACCAAATTTTGTGAAATTCGGTTCATCAGATTTTCAGCTGGAGTGGATACCAGCTTTTGCGGCCATTTCGCGAAAAAAAGGCGGGTTCTTTTATTCCGAATCGTACTCAAAACTAATCAGCACCAGATTCGCCAACAAGTGACTTATCTACCAAATTTTATAAAATTCGTTCCATTAGTTTTTCAGTTAGAGTGGATACAAAATATGCACAGACAGACACACAGACACACACACAGACGTCACGCTAAAAATTGTTTTTTCGTATTCTAGAGATCTTGAAGCGTATATCCGTCGAAAACTCGAGTTGCGATTTTGGGCACGATTCCAATACTTCCCCTATACATTACCATGTATTGCAGGGAAAGTAAAAATCTGATGTGGGAAGCACATGACTTTCCCTGCAGACTTATATCCACGTTTCCTTTATTTTATTTAAATTTAATTCACTTTTAATTCAATTTTCGTTCTCATTTGGTAACTGAACCTATTTTCAAAGGTGGTGTAGAGAAAATACGAAAAAACTAAAATATCTCGAGAACGGCTAGTCCTAGTGTAATGGAGTTGGTCTTATTATTTTCGTCGTCAAAAATTACGTATTAAACGAGCATTTAATGGATATATTTGAGTATACCTAGTTCTTTAGTTTAGATTTTGACGATTTTTGCGGGCCATTTTGCAAAAAGGGGCAGGTTATTTTTTTCCGAATCGTACCAAAATATAATCAGCACCAGGGTCCCCCACAAGTGACTCTTCTACTGAATTTTGTGAAATTCGGCTCAGTAGTTTTTGAGTTATAGTGGCTACAAGCTTTTACGGACCATTTCGCAAAAAAAGGCGGGTTCTTTTATTCCAAATCATACCCAAAACTAATCAGCACCAGACTCGGTCACAAGAGACTTACCTACCAAATTTTGTAAAATTCGGTCCATTAGTTTTTTAGTTAGAGTGGATACAAAATCTGCGCAGACAGACTCACAGACACACAGACACACAGACAGACAGACACACAGACAGACACACAGACAGACAGACAGACAGACACACAGACAGACACACAGACACACACATAGACGTCACGCTAGAAATGGTTTTTTCGCATTCTAGAGGTCTCGAAACGTGTAGATCCGTCGAAAACTCGAGTTGCGATTTTCAACATGATTCCAATACTTTCCCTATACATTACCATGTATTGCAGGGAAAGTAAAAACATATGCATGGTGTATTAAAAATGTGAGTAATGAAAGTTTTTTAACCTTTGGTTTGTAGACAAATAATTCTAATCCCAAAAATATTTTAAATACGGTAGAAAAGTATACAGTCGTAATTTAAATAATGTGCAATATTTTGGAAAAAACTTAAAAAAAAATAATTTTTTGTATAGCCCCTTTAACGAAAAAATTAAATTAGAAAAATGTTTCCCATACTTCGTTTAGTCAAACAAAAATAATTGGATCTCAAAAGTGCAGATTTAGGATGAAATAAATTGTCAAACTTTCTGACTTACTTCATTTTATCGTAGCTTTCCGTTACGCTTTAATCACCGTAATTCATGAATTTAGGGGCCATTCACAAATTGAATTGATTTACAGAAACTATTTAGTAGGGATTTTAAAACGATTTTTCTTCAGCAGTTATCTTTGAAACTATTCAAGACAGACATATTGTTATGATTAAAAGTTATTTTAATCTTTAAATAATGTAAACAAGAAAGATCAATCATGCATAAGCATTGATTATGAAACACTTTCCAACTGAAATGTAATTTCATTTAAAAATTTCTAAAATGTGATTCATTCAGTGGTAATATCTTTTACATTATCACAGAACTACAGTAATTTATTATACTTAAATATTTAAAACTGTATCGAAATATAAATCATCTGATTCTTTATGCAAAATCAATGAATATTTCATTCATATAACTTGTATTCCAGACTCCAGAGCTAAATAATTTTGTGTGAAAAAAATTCAGCAATTCTTATGTAATTCATCTTACAATCGCTTGAGATATTTGCATTCTGCATATGTTAAAATTAGGCTTCCTTGAAGAAATAATAAAAGTTTAGGGATCATTTAAAATCACAACTATTGTAATTGCATAGGCACGGAATTTAGATACACAGATAATACACAGATAATATATATGTGTATGTGTATGTACTCAAAGTATTGGAATCGTGCCGAGGATCGGAACTCGAATTTTCAAAGTATCTACACGTTTTGGGACTTCTAGAACACGAAAAAACTACTTTTAGGAAGACGTCTGTGTGTGTAAGGGTGTATCTGTGTATGTTTCTGTGTGTCTGTGTGGATATTACATCCACTCTAATTGAAAAACTAATGGACCGAATTTCATACAATTTGGTAGGTATGTTTTTTGTGGGAAATCCTGATGTTCATTAGATTATAGTACGATTCGTAATAAAAGAATCTGCCTTCTTTGCGAAATGGCCGCAGAAATTGCCTTTATCCACTCTAGCTAAAAACTAATGAACCAAATTTAACAAAATTTAGAGTATAATATTTCAATAACCTACAAGTGATTTATATACCAAATTTAACAAAATTTTGTATATAAATCATTTGTAGGTTATTCTACTACGATTCGGGAAAAAGGAACGGGCTATTTTTGCGAAATGGTCAGCAAAAATCGTTATATATAAAAATAAAAGACTACGTGTGCTCAATTATATCAATTAAATTCCTATTTTATATGTGATTTTTGACAACAAAAAGAATAAGACTAACCCCATTACTCTAGGACTAGCCGTTCTTGAGATATTCTAGTTTTTTCGCGTTTTCGCTACGCCACCTTTGACAATAAGTCCAGCTATCAAATGAGAACCAAATTTAAGTTTAACGTGTAAATTCAATGTCATTTAAAATACTTATGTTGTGCAGATAAACTCAAATTATCATTGAATAAATAAAGAGAACGAATATGAGTCTGCAGAGAAAGACATGTGCTGTCCACATCAGAATTTTTAACAATATTACACCAATGATTTATAGAAGTGAACGGGGATTATTTTCAGGCCATTTCGAAAAAAATGTATAATCTATATTTAAAGATCCATCAAATTTTTGTCGAATAAAATGTTCCTCAAATTTAAGCTGTGTACCAAATTTTAACTCTCTAGGACGTAGGAAAGTGCATTTAAAATGCCATCAATTAAATTTATCATGAAGAGTTATATAAAATTTAAAAAAAATGAAAAATTGTTATCTACCAAATTTATCTTAAAATATGAAGCCACTCCCATATGCAAAACGTTTAAACAAATGGAGAGATATTTATTATATAATATCTCTCTCTTTTCTTTCTGGAAGATATCCCAAAGTCAGAATTTAATTGAATTTGTTTTTTTCCCTATATTAAATAATTTTTTTAATTAAAAAACTACTTAACATATTTTACTGAATTTTTTTTTATATATTCTATGGGATAATATGAATATTTCCTAAAAATTTCGAAGCAATTCGTGGATTTTAAATTTACTTAAAAAATGTTTGAAAAATTAGGTCCCATAGGGTTCAATGTATTTCATTTTTTCAACCCGGGTTCAATAAAAAACTAATTGGGTGATATTATTTATTTATATTCCCATAGGTCCTACAGACCGTCTGAAAAACATACTAAAATTTCATTTTGATAAACTCATTTTTACGGCAGTTATCGTGCTAACGGACAGACAGACAGACAGACAGACAGACAGACAGACAGACAGACAGACAGAATGAACAAAGTCATAAACACTTTTCAACTTTGTTGTAAAGTGTTAAAAACAGATAATTGTGATTTTATATGTCTGTCAGATGTTTTCCTAACAAAGTCTAAGGGAAAATAATCATATCTTTAATTACTGAAATAAGTTGGATTTGGGTTCCATTCGAATCTAGGATATAGGTTCTATTCAACACAAATCATAATTATCTCACAGAATTAGGCATTACTGAGCAGGACCTTAAAGTAAACTGTATTTATGTAGAGTAAGTTAGATGCTTAAATGCAAACTGTGAACAGACTTAATGATGGATAATCGTTTTTTAACACTTTACAACAAAGTTGAAAAGTGTTTATGACTTTGTTCATTCTGTCTGTCTGTCTGTCTGTCTGTCTGTCTGTCTGTCCGTTAGCACGATAACTGCCGTAAAAATGACTTAATCAAAATGAAATTTTAGTATGTTGTTCAGACAGTCTGTAGGACCTATGGGAATATAAATGAATAATATCACACAATTAGTTTTGGATTGAACCCGGGTTGAAAAAATGAAATACATTGAGCCCTATGGGACCTAATTTTTCAAGCATTTTTTAAGTGGATTTAAAAGTCACGAATTGCTTCGAAAATTTTAGGCAATATTCAAATTGTTCCATAAAATATATAAAAAAAAATTCAACGAAATATATTCAGTAGTTTTTTAAATAAAAATTAAAATAATAATAACACCTCTTATATGAAGCGATCACGTGACCATGATATGAAACGATCACGTGACATACTTCAAAATGATATATGGCATCCATCTTGTCTCAAAATCATGATTTTTAAAGTTCTTTTTAATTCATAGAGTGTTGTATCCGTCCTAAAACCACTTTATTTTTGCATAAATGCTGTGCATCTACATACTAAAACAAAGCAATGACAATATATTTGTGTTTAAATGCTCATCCCAAATTTGATTATTTCTACAACTAAGCCTATTTTTCACCTATGTAAAATGTAAACAGCAAAATATGTAGAATGAGTTGTATTAGAATTGCTGTAATTCTTTAACACAAAATCATTTAGTCCATGGAGTCTGCTTAGCTGATATGAATGAAATATACATTGATTTTAGAAAGAGAAGGACGATATTTTTCGATGAAGTTTTACGCATATAGTTTAATTACTTGTAGCTCCATGGTCTTAATTTTTAAATAAAATAAATTATTATAGTATTGTGATGAATGACATGAATGGGGGGGATTATTTATGAATGAAATGTTGCTTTTATAGAGAGAGCCAGGCGTGTTATTTTTTCTATGACGTCATTTGAATGGATTTCAGTTGTTTTTGATGAAGTTTTCAAATATAATAAATTATCGTAGTATTATGACAATTCTAAAATTATTACCGAGGAATGTATCACATTTTAGAGATGTTTAAACCAGGCAATTTATACTTTAATGCCGTCATTTGAATGAAGTTAATTTTTTTTTATGAAGGTTTAAGGTTTCAAATACAATAAATTAATGTAGTATTGTGATAAGTTTTAAAATATTACCGAGGAATGTATTGCATTTTAGACATGTTTAAATAAAATTGCATTGAAGTTGGAAAGTGTTTCATAATCATTGATTTAAGCATGATTGATCTTTCTCGTCTTAAGTTGCATTTTGCACTAGAAGGCTACAAGTACGTTCAATTGACTGCGCATGTTCACGTTACTGTAAATATATGTTACGTTTGAGGCGCTACAATACGTTGTTTAAAAGCTATAGGGTTTTTTCGAAGGACCCTGTACAGTTATACTCTGTTTTGTGTTAGTGTATGGAAATACCCAAAAAAATAATCTCACATAAATATTCATCGTATAAACATTTCATAGTAAAGTGAAAAAATATAATATATATGAGACCTACAGTCGATTTCTTATAAAAAATAATATTACGATTTCACTTTTTGCGTAGTTATGTTTTAAATAACATTTGATATCAATATAGTCGAAATATGTATTTAAAATCTTACTCATCTTCGTTGAGTTTATCTAGCATACCCCTACGTAGCTTTAGCTCTTTACCCATACAATCATAGTTTCTCAATTCAAAATCTGGAAGCTAATGATTTGTACTAATTCAATGTAAGTCTAGACCGAGGAATGTATTGCATTTTAGACATGTTTAAATAAAATTGCATTGAAATTGGAAAGTGTTTCATAATCAATGGTTTAAGCATGATTGATCTTTCCTGTTTTTAAATATTTGCATAAAATGAACGTTAATAAGTAGTGAATGTTTAGTAACGAGTTCAACCGAAATTGATTTGTGGATATCTCCTTATTTCGTAATGACAATTTTAATACATGATAACTATGTCAAACATAATCGTATTACAGACACATTTTTGTCAGTTTTACTAAATATGGTGTGAGTAACACTTTCATAATTTTACCTTTCTGCCTGCAAAAAGTTAAAATTAAATAACGGTTTCAATAAAAAGTTAATTTCTTAAATATTTTACCAATGTACTGCACATAATTTAAATTATCATTTCATATAATTCTACCTTATTTGAAGCGTTTTTGTAATTGAAACTATGTGTATAGAACCAATGGTTAAAAAACTTCATCTGTTCACTTCTTTAAACACACAGTATTGTGAAGCTATAAAACGAGATTTTGTTAAAATAAGGCTCCATTAGTAATCTCAAAACTCGTTGAAGGAATTTGGACAAAATTTGGATGGTATACTGCAAATATAGTTTAAATATGAATACATAAAATAACTTCGTATAAATATATTATATAGTTTGGCCTTTGATGTGTTGAAGACCCAGACCGTCCGACTCATCCTGAGGCCTTTGATGTGTGTCGAACCCGTTCCATAATTTCTGTATCTGTTTCCCATTGGCTTCTTCACAAATTAGTATATAGATCATAAACATTAGTTATGGGTCAGGAACATTTCCAACTTTAATGTCAATTCTGTCGCTTATCCGTCTGGATCCTCATTTAGCTTGTCTCACATGACTGCGCAATAATATAAATAAAAATGTTGGTTCAGGTCTCTCAGTGTGTGACAATTTCTTCGTATCTTGCTTCGTTACAAAATTTAGATTCGTAAACGTTTTAAAACTTCCGGTGAAAATGTTTTCATTTTGTGGACCACCATTCCTTAACTACACTGACACATAATATTTATTCCTATCGCATCCTCCATTAAGCAATTTTGTGGGTGACTCTTGATATCTTATGTGTATTGCATAAATACACCTCCCTCCCATAGTTAAGCACGGCATAGAGATTCGAACACAGTTCCTGAAGTTCTGCACCTATCAACTCCAAATTTCACCAAAAAATAGTATGATTATTTATTTAGTCAAACAAAGATTAATGAAATAACATATACACATGTAGGTGTTTTATTTACATCTAAATTGCTATAATAGAATGACGCATTGATAGTATAAACATCCTGCAACATCCGGTCATAGAGGGGCAAACTGATGTTTACTAGGGAATATAAAATCCTCGAACTCTGATACAGTCTTGTAATGAACGATTCACGTCCTCAATCAAAAGATCTGGAACGACAAAGAGAAATAATTACCATTCTTGCATAAACGAAGCTTGCAGTTACTGAATCGCGGTGGGAGGGGGTAAGTAGGCAGAAGCAGCTCATCCAAGGACATCCCAAACAGTTTTATAAAGTTAAGTAACTTTGAATAGGTTGGCTATTCCATAAATTCAATACCTTTGCTCTAAAGGCAGTCCTTTACTTGGTTTACTCTATGTGTACGAGACCTTTGTCTATTAAACGCAATTCCGGACCGACTGCAGTTGCATACATTCTGGCATAGAGATCAAGGACATCGTCGCAATAACTTTGCACCGCTACAGTGTCATGGGAGAAAACATAAAGGTCCTTTAGGCCACCCAATGAAAATGCAACCTACACAATCACACTACTAAAACCAAAAGCATGGTGTGCAACGTTGTTATTGATTTGCTGCATGCCCCTTGTTCTCTCCAGACCATCGTCATATGTCTACTGTCCGATTGCAGAGCACATATCTATTCGTCTGGGAAGAGAACATTAGCCTATTGTGTTTAAGTCAAAATATTGTGCTTGAGTCAGTACTCATAACATCACTGTAAACTTGCTCCTATAGCTCTGGAGCTCAATGGAACACAAACTTTTGGTATTCTCACTTTGAGAGGTCTCATATGCAGACTTCGGCTATGAGTATTGGCTGATATCGGCCTTCCTATGCCTGCTGTAGCAACCCTAGTGGAGTTGGTGCTGTCGCTCGGCGATGACGTCTCGATACTAAAAATATGTACCGGTCATTGGAAGGTGTTCTGATCCTAGGGTATCCCTAAGCAGGCAGTCTGATAATTGATATACTAGTGTAGAATTGTGACCGCAAGCAACAATTGATGGAATGGTTCAAGCAAAAAAATATTCCCCGCCTTCATAATGGATTTTCCAGCCTCCAGATTTTCGACAATTTCCTGTTTATGAATTATTTATACGTATTCGCTGCACCATGATTCAACTATTAGCTATTCCAACTTTCCATCAAAATTATTCCTGTCGCATGGCATATATGCAAAGTAAACGTTTGGTAAAAACAATTGATTCGATAGAAACGATAAAACGATTTTTTTCGGCGCGTGTTTCGATATTTGCATATTCAACTCGAAGACCGCAGAAAGTTTCAATCAATAAAATTACCGCAATGTGAGAATTTGCACTTTGTGTTTAAATTTTTGAGGACAATGTATACAGGTCATTTTACAATCAGCTGAAGCAGCTTCTTTGAGAAAGTCCTTCCAACAAAACCGTTGCAATATGTTCATACCTTTCTCTTGTCTAATGAATATCCATTTCCTTACTCTGTGTTATATTTAAGAATTGAAGTTAAAAAACGGTAATAATGAATGTATAATTACAAATGAACATGCTTACCCAAAGGAAATATAATGTATTACATTCTGACAAAAGAAATAGTATTTTCATTCAGATCAAAGTAAAGGTCAAATTCTAGGCGTTTGTGTTGGGGTAAGAAACACTTAAGCATATTTCTGCAAAATGCACAACTGCCCTATCTATCTAAATAGCTTTTTCTCTTGAGAAAATAAATAATTTTTAGGCATAACAATGTACAGTTTCCAAACTGATTACTTTTAACTAAAATATAAACACAAATTTGTTTTTGCGTAAAATGGTATACAACATTTCAACAGTTTGTCTCCTTAAAAGCGCGTGTTTCTTCGGATGTCGGGCAACTGATGTTCCTGTTGCCTGGCAACAGGTCTCCAACTTCCGCGGAGGGGGAAAGGATCGATTGCACAATATGACGTCACTACCCCCTCATGTGACCTAAGATTTCCAAAATAGGAGCTAACGTCTTCCATTTTGTTTCGGACTGCATTAATTTCAGCTATAGTTAAACTCACTTAATGGTATATATATATATATATATATATATATGCCCCAAGTCCTGGGCTTCGTGATTTCTTTCTGGAATGTGACGTTAATGCAGTGCAATTTTCATTAAAACTGCCTCTATTAATTTTTTACAAGGATTATTTTCTTGAAATTATGTGAGCATCTGGTAATCCTTGCCTGAGAAAAATGCATCTGCTTTCAACTCTAAAATGTGCGGTCTATGTTGACACCGAAAACTGTAAAATTCGTAAAACAACTGTAAAAAAGCTATTTGGAAAATTGTAAAATTTGTTTCAACAGGGAAGATGAGAAATCTATATTATCTAACATGACATATAAATATACTGGAAATGTTAATCAATCATAAATTTTGCAAGCAGCAGAGAAAAGTTGTGCATTCCCAAAACTATCCAGCATAATGTTCAGGACGTTATTATAGGGTATAAAATAAGTCACTATAAACTGAATAGTCTTGTATTGTTGGGAACATAGTACTTAAAATTAGGCAGAGAAAGAAAATGCATTATTTCGTTCTGGATGTTTTCTATGCGTTTCCTTTTTAATTGGTATATACATCTAAAGTGGACTAAATATGGACTAAATTGTGTTCACTTTTACTTTCTTAAATATAGTTAGCTAGCGGATAGGTGTACTCAGCGTTGCCCGTGAGTTTAAATATATACATATTCTAGTTGCATTTTAAATAATATTTCTTTTAAAATAAATTATAATATATAGAAAACACATAAACAGACTCTTAATTTTTTATGTATACATATATGACGTAAAGCAAATACTATTTTTCATCATACATCCAATCAAAATTCGCATTAATGGAAAGCGTATTAACAAAAGTGGTGGATATTGAGGTTTTGCTGTGTTGGAATATTTTCCCCATATGGACATTAAAAATGGAAACTTTCCACACGTGTTAAGAAACGAAATGGTGCAGAAAGCCTCCTTGATTCCCCACCAAAGGCTACGGTGACCTCACACAGCGCGAGATCGCGTACGAGAAGAATAAAACGGCGTGTCGATCCTTTAATAGTGCCATTTCACGAAGGGGAAAGATTTATCGGGGCCCTGAACATCTTTCAAAATATTTGCTGAGCCCTGAATTTCTTTACATTTTTTTTGTCCCTTCAATTTGACGGAAGCTTCAAGATATACGCCAAAAAACGCAGCTCCTGTTGTATTCCATCCAGGAAGCATGCTGCATTTTTGTTGAAGGACACGTTTTCGAATGCATGTCGAGTGCCACATTTCATCTTATAAAATATTAACCTAGTATTTTTTTTTGTCTCGGTCATGCTTTGTTTTCAGCTGTGGAGGCCTGGTGAATAGGTTTTTTTAATTAATAAGTACAATATTCTTTGTGCGAAAGATAGGAAAAACTTGAGTAATGTATAAAAAAAACAAATAATTCAGTAATGCAGCATACAGCTGTTTTGAGGATGCGCTGGATCCCATTCGTCAGTGCAAGAGAACTGACATATCCGAAGTTCAAAAGAATAATGGTTGCGAAAGAAAGCAATTCTTTCCTCTATTGGTGCTTATTTCCTTTTCCATTCCTCTTTTGGACTTCGGATTTCTTGGTTTTCTTGCACTGACGAAGATAATCCAACGTATCATCGAAACAACTGTATGCTGAATTATTGTATTATTTGTGCTATTAAACGTTGATGAAGTTTTTCTTTTTCTTAGGTTTTCAAATGTTTGCCCTCGTTTGGTTGGATAAAATAAATTTTCATACCAGTACGAGTCTATTATATGGATAAGAAGTGGTTAAATTAAAAGAATTGAATACAGGAATGTCTAAGAAATGTAAAAAACGCGATTATCGAGAAATGATATATGCTGCTAAATATTCCCAAATTTCCAAAAATTCTTTTTGACAAGAAAATGTAAATGTAAAAATTAAGGGGGATATTGTAGGTTTCATCCTTCTAAAAGTTAATTTTTATATTTAATTTGAAAAAATATATTATATTTTCAGGATTAATTTAAAGCGAGCTACATCAAAATCGAATGCAAATTTTACATGCAGCAATAAAAATTGCATTTGTATATATTTTGCAATTTAACCCAGGGTGACGTTTCTTTAAATCATTTTTTTTTTTCAGTTTCTAATTTTTGTGTCTGTCCTCATGATTAAAATTATATATTATTATATTTACTTAAAAACCATTACATATGTATAACTAATAAGTGTGCATGCACTAAACCAAAAATATATTTTGCATTAGAAAAAAATTTATAATAAAATATTTTTGTCTGATTTAAAATAGGAAATATGAAAATAAATAAATTTTTGACTTTTAAAAAAATATTTTTTTGTAAAATATTTCCAAATGTTTTAGGCATAGTGCATAAAATCATTAAATGGTTTCAAGTTAATAATAAAAGGTTTATGGTGACTTTGTGAAGAACCCGTCTGGTGTTTTGTACTGTTCGGTAGCCATTGTAGAGACAGACCTCAACTTATATTTGTCATATTGGACATAACTCAGATCTACATTATCTTGATATCCAGGACCTTTCGGACCAGGGCAATAACACACGAATGAACTGATTTAAATAAACTGTATTGATTGTAAACTGCACAGAAATTACAGCAGCTGTCTGTTTAAAGCAACTGACGACATAGACAATAACTGGTATTGCATACGCCCAAAATGATACACAATTATAGAATATATTACACTTTAAGGAAATGGTGATAAAGCTTACGCCGCAGGCGATCTAACGGAGACGGAGGCAAAATGAAGGTGTTTGGGTCAGTTTTGATGCTTGCCCAAAACACTTCATTTTGTCTACTCGCGTCGTATTGCGGCAACCCCAGGATACTAGACTCTTCCCGTCATAGTGGTATCCACGTATGTTTCATTCAACTAGGTTGCTGAACAACTTTCGCACTCATCCTTCCGAGCCAACCTCGTAATCCCTCCTTCAATGCAACGAACAACCGTATCTCTCTTACTAGAATCCCTAATCAACCCCCTTCTTCCTCGCGATCCGAAACTTTATTCCGTTTTATATCAGGAATGCAGAAAATGTTAATTAGATCGGTGATCGGTCCATTCAACCGAAACTAGTCAGAATTATTAGTTTAAGGAAAACATAACTTATAATGAAAACTGAGGGAAATAATAATCGAAAGTTTATTAAGACTTCACAACTTCAGTTCAAAAGTAATATTGACGGCAGTGAATTAATTAATTAATTACTTTTTGAGCTATGACATAGCTTATTTTTAAATATTTGATTTCGAAGATAAGATATGTATATAATTAAAACAGTAATATTTTCGCTTAGATAACAAGAAAATTTCGTAGTATAACACTTTCCATGTAAAAATATGAAAAATATGTTCTTTCATTTAGCATCAAAGTCATAGCAAATTATATGTAATTTTCATCTTCGAAAACAACTCTTTCCCTAAAAGAATTTGTATTTTACTACGTACCATAATTGTCTATCCTAAAAGTTTAATAAATGCTAGAGTGGCGAATATATTTTACAGTCTTCTTTTCCAGGTAGAATAAGTAGTGATTGTTTCGTTAATTACACGTAGAGTGTTTACTATGGTAATATAAAACAATATGATGTAGGCAGCACATGACTTACCTTATATAATGCAATGAATTTACTTCTTTCACAGGGAAAAAATTATGTATAAGATCCAAGACACGGTTTTTTTAATGTTGAATTGTACATTTGGCGTTTTTTTAGGATGACAACATTGTTGTTGTTGTTGATACCCAGACCGTCCGACCTACCAGAAAGGTGTAAGGTAACTGTTTGGACGGCCGGGAAGTGCCACCCAATTCAGATCGGAACCCAGTGATAGATGCATCCGCAGGGACCGTACCCTCTTTCCCCTACCACCAACCTCTTGGAAGGACTTACGGATCCACATGTTTAACGTGATCGTACTCCGCATGAACACGGCGGCAATTGTGGCAGCGTGCAAATCCAGAGCGCGAACCACCGGGCTATCGAGGCCGAAATTTGCCAACAGCACGCGGTGTTCCCAAGTGGTCACCCACCCAAGTACTAACCGCGCCCGATGCTGCCTGACTTCGGTGATCTTACGAGAACCGGTATTTTCAGCACGCTACGGCCATTGGCATCAGGATGACAACGTGTAAAACCATTTCGCAACGAATTAACTTATATGTCATGCAAATCTAAATTAACTATTATCAATATTGATAGCATCCTCAATAAGCAATATAGTCTATATATTAAAATTTGCAAAGCATTTCCACCTTTTCAATGTCATTTTTATCAATTTCATGGCATTTTTGCAAATTTGGGAACATTTTGGTCACATGGCAATATTTAAAAAAGTCCCCAAGTTTGCGACATCCCACCAAATTTTTCACCAAGCACTACAGATGGTTGAAGAAATGGGTTATTCCTTTTGTCACTTTTTTATGATCTTTCCAAGATATTTAATTTTTATCAATTAGTCGTCATTCGCATTGAGTTATCGCCATTTTTATTGATTTGGCGACATTTCCGTCAATTTGGCGACATTTCTTTCAATTTGACAACATTTAAAAAAACTTGCCAAAACTTCGCGAAGCGTTGCGTTATTCTTATAGTAGATTCTTATAGTTTTTCCAGGATATTAAATTTTCATCAGTCAATTAGCGTCATTTTTATCAATTTTGCGACATTATTATCAATTTGAGGACATTTTTATCAATTTGGCAACATTAAAAGAAACTCTTCAAGTTGGCGATATTCCTCCAAATTCGTCGCCAAAATGGATGGAGAAATGGACGGAAAAAAATATAGATGGGTAAATGGGTTATTCTTATAGTAGATAAACGAATAATGGTATCCAAATACAAAACAATTACCTAAAGTATCTTCCCTCGTGAATGAAACGAGCTAGATCCACAAGAATGATGATAAGAAATTTATCGCATACAATTACAATGAATAGTGGACATATTTCACAATAGTTAATACTTCGTATTTAATTTTGTGTGATTTTTTGATAAATTTACTTGAAAAATGTGCAATATCGCGAGAAAGGTTCATGCTAGCATTCTAAAATTTATGTCAATCGTTTTTTAATGAAAAATTACATAAAAAATGATTAATTACGTGGCTTTATTGAAGGTTTTGATTTTTTGATGATTTTTTAAATATTTCATTTCAAAATTTGGGGGTTCTGCGCATTTGATTGCTCTTAAAAGTAACAAGTTTCCAGTGTTCACTGATTGTAATTTTTGTACCAAATTTCGCCTCATTCATTCGTGAAATATCGTCCTCACTGGCACACACACATACACACACACAAACACTTACACACACACTTACACACACAGACATTACCTCGGGAACGTCCGATTCGTGCCCAGGCTTGAAACGTGCTCTTTCGTCGAAAACTCGAATTCTAATTTTCGAGCCCGTCACAATTCCTTAGACATTATAATATATATACCCCGTTCCTTAAACATTATAATATGTATATAAGGAAAGTAAGAAGTAGTATAAAAATTAGTGATTGAGGAATCATGTTTTTATGCAAATAAAAAATAAACGCGCTTCCCGTTAAGCGAATACGCCCTAAATAATTACTTTTAGGCTAATGTCTATATATATATATGTGTGTGTGTGTGTGATAAATGTATAATCATGAGTGCAATGGATATAGCGTATTTTTTCTCTCCGTTATTCTGGTATTGCATTGAAATTTAAGGACAGGAAAATTTCACAATACAGTAAGTAATAGTGAATTTTTTTTTCTACCTATTTCGACTTTCATGTCTTTGTTCGGTGACTTTTGGGCATACTTAGTGTCTCGTACAAAAATCCGGAAGTACTAGATCTATTCTATTCTATTGCAGCTCATTAGTGTAGAGATAGCAGATGTTGCCACTGAAAAACATGGCGCAAGTTATATTGCTACTTTTTATTTCCCTTCAGTTACAAGCAAAAATAGGAAATCAGTCAAACAAAATTCGCTGAGGGGCTGCCTTATTCTGTCAAAAGAGGATAGACGTATCATGGAAGAAAAACTTTAAACATCATTTCTGATATGCCGTACTGTTATTTTGCAGAAATAATTTCAAATCAACTTTTTCAGAGTTGTTTAGCGTCAGAGGATACTTGAGTACTTATTACAGTATTTGTTTTTTAAAGTTTTCAAGATTCTTTCAAAAGACGATAACAAGGTGCATATTTATTATAAGGCATTTGTTATATTTTATATTTTTTTCCTTTTTCCTTTCTCTGCAATACATGGTAATGTATAAGGAAAGTATAGGCCGAAAATCACAAATCGCATACCGAAAATCGCAACTCAAGTTTTCGACGGACCTACACTGTTTTGGGACCTCTAGAATACGAAAAACTATTTTTAGCGTGACGTTTGTGTATGTGTATGTGTGTGTGGTTGTGTGTCTGTTTGTGCAGATATTTATCCACTCTAACTTAAAAACTTATAGACCGAATTACATAAAATTTTACAGGTAAGTAACCTGGAGAATACTCTAATTAGATTTTGGTACAATTCAGGAAAATCGAACCCGCCTTATTTTGGCTAAATGGTCGGCAAAAAAAGTCTGTATCCACTCTAACTGAAGAACTAATAGACCAAATTTCACAAAATTTGGTGGACAAGTCACTTTTGGATTACCCTGGTGCTGAATAGATTATTGTACGATTCGAAAAAACCTGCTTTTTTTTTGCAAAATGTCCCGCAAAAATCGTCAAAATCTGAAACAAAAGATTACGTATTCTCAAATGTATCAATTAAATGCTTGTTTTATAAGTAACCGTAAGTTTTCCGGTATAAACATTTTCGTATTCCTGGAAACATATACTTTTCAAACTAGAATATACTATATAAAGTTTAGATTGTAACTGATATGGATTTAGCATCAAATTTTGGAGTAGGTAGGGGGGTTTACTAACAGTCCCTTTCCCCTACGGTTAAAATTTTTTTCTTGAAACATCTATTTCTCAAGACTGGTTATAGATAGGGCTTAGATAATGTTTAAAATGCATTATGGATTCAGCAGTAAATTACAAAGGAAGTAGGATAACTCAATGGAGATTTCCACCTCCGATTCTGGGAGATGATGACTGATATAAATTCAGCAACAAGTTTCTGAAGGAGTTGTAAAATTCACTATGGGTTGCAACTTCCGGTTAAAATATTTTCCTGTAAACATCTATTTTCTTTTCAGAATCGTCTGTAGATAGAGTTGTTTATTTCTGATATAGTTTCAAAATTAAATTCTATAGGAATTAGAGGTCTAAATAAGGATTTTTACTTTCGGTTCTAGAAATGTCAAATAACGATTCAAAAGTTTATATTTTATTTGCAACATCTATTTTTCAGGATTCGCTATACGTAGAGATTAGCCGATAATTAATTTATATTCAGCATTACATTTTGGAGGTGGTAAAAGTTTACTAGGGATTATCACTTCCGGTTCAAAATTGTTCCATGAATCATCTACTTCTCGAGATTGTTTATGGAGCATAGATGATGACTGGTATGGTTTCAACATAGGAGGTTGGGGGTTTATTAAGGATTTAAACTTCCGGCTCTGTAGATATCACTTTCTGTTTATCGAAAATTCACATGACTGTACGAAATAAGTGTGCAAAAGTACAAAACTTCTCAATATTTCCTTCGAAAATGAAGTGTATTCACCACTTCCCACTATATGAAGGCTTTTTCATAAATTTGTTGTTAATTGTTTTGTATGTAGCCGACCCAGAAGCCGAGAGGTCTAAGGTAAACATCTCCTTGTGCTCTTCCGACTGCTGTGTTGTGAGTTCGAATCCCATCTTCGGAGATGGATGTAGTGGTGTCCGAAAAGGGTGTTAAATATTCCGCCCCCGTGGTGCTCCAGGGCAACATTGTGTGACGGCAAAATGGTTTATGTATCAGCTAGTTACTTACATTGAACTTTAATGCATTCACTAACATACTTTGAACACATCATAAAGAGCGAATAAATCGTGACAATAAATCATTGTGATGTCTAGAGTTTTTAACTGCCAAAACCAATTTAACTTTATGTATATAGTTTGTAACATCAAGATCGCAATATATGTATAAATAAAAAATGTTAAGCACATGCTCATCACTCTTGTTTATAAAGACCAGTGCACCGTCAATCCGTTTGTAGCTCACCGCTGAACATTAACTGGCTCACCACATTCTGGGATAACGAAGCCTTAAGTTATAGTTATTGCGAAGTTGTTAGTAAGTCACCTTCCTGGAGTAACTTATAAGTGTTACGTTCGGAGTGGTGGATTTTAGAAAGTCATACCATAAAAATGATCCATTGAGGTATACTAATCTTGAATCCCTTGAGTATCCTCTTTTTGGCGGACTTCTGAGCTTTGCCCTACTTTGTTGGGAGGAGCAAGCACGTCTCCTAACTGGGGTTGACCTGAAATTCGGTTCGCGTGCCGTTGCGTGCTTGATTCCTTATCGTTTATGAATGGCCTGGATGGATATTCACATTGATATGAAGAAATGCGTAAAAACCTGGAATGTTTTAATTAATATTGTGAATATTTTGATTAATAGACTATCGGCTACGGCTTCAGTGTGGCCAAATCTTTATACATTCTATATTTATATGAACGTTGACTGACAATGCGGCGTTTTACACACAAATAGGCGTTATCGCACCGATTTCCATATTTGGAATCCCATAATTATAACAACACAATGGTAAATAAATTCTAAAAATTTGGCATTATGTCATGGCTCTGGATAGGAGTAAATGTCTTATTTTTTGGAAGCTATTTTGAAATATTTGCTTATTGGCTTTTGAAAGTTAAATATAAGACAAGTCCGTTCGAGAGCGCCAGTTTTATATTTTAGCAACAGCAAATTCCTTGGGCAACTACGAACACATTTTATTCAGTCCATTTTAAAATAACATCCTTATAACATCTTGAGGTTATAGTAAGTGCAATAGTTTCTGGACACGCACACTTGGCGTGACACCTTACTCCACTTGGCGTGATTTGGCAATATGCTGCTCAACGAAACATTGCCTTCCAATGTATTTCGAACAAATAAGGCGTAACAGCATACATAAATGTGAAGTATAAGGACCCACATAACGTTCATGATGTGACTCTCTACTCTAATTATGTCACTGTGTGGTTCATTTTTTAGAGTAGAAATTATTCTCGGATTATTTTTCTTTGAGATGACAACGCCTTAGATCTTTCTATGACTGGACGAGCTGACGCTGCTTTTCCGTGCTGAAATGCTTTTCCTCTTTGCTAGAAACTGATCAGTCCATAATTTTTAGATAAGACAAATAACATTTTCACATTACCCGTACAGTAACTAGATTTCTGCACACCACATTTCGATAAATCAAACTAATTGTCACATATTGCTTGACTTCCACATTTAACTGATTGAAACCCATGCCAATTTGGGCTATGGGATTATCTGGAAAGAAATGTTCCCCAAAAGTTAAGATAACAAATCACCAAAAAAACCTAAAGAAAGTACAAGTTTGAAAAGATATAGCGATATAACTAAGAAATTCTCAAACTGGAAAAATGAAATGGCACATATGAAATATACACGTCGGGCTATGTACATTATTTCTGTAATACATTTTACAGTTGTGTACACAGAAAGGTAGAATCAGCATTAATGAAACATGTATGGCCCTTGATAACGTACATGGTTTCAGAAATGCTTTTCATATTCATCATATTCCTTTTATATTAATTTTATTCCATTTATTCCATTTCCAAACTTCATGGGAGCTAGAAAAGGCCTAGCTCATCGTGCAACTCTTGGTTTTCGTTTTGCAAATTTTCACCTTTACCTTCAGTTTACAAGCTATTTACTTTGGTATATATTACAAGTAATCATAAAAAATCTCCAATTATATATATATATATATATATATGTCTATATATGTATATATGTATATACATATATATATATATATATATATATATATATATATGTATATATATATATATATATATATATATATATATATGTATATATATATGTATATATATATATATATATATATATATATATATATATATATATATATATATATATATATATATATATATGTACACACAAAAAGGTGGACTAAGAGCTCCACTAATCGGAAATGAGAAAATCAAGAAAGAATTAATTAAACATCTACTTTATATATGTTTGTATATATAGACATATATATACATATATATATATATATATATATATATGTATATATATGTATATATGTACATATATATATATACATATATATATATATATATATATATATATGTACATATATGTATATATATATATACATACATATATCAACCAGAACTCATGATAAAAAATATCCCAACCAGTCCAAAACCAAGAACTATGACACAAGTTGAAGTACCCCAAAACACACCAGAAATATCTCAGCAAAACAAATAAGTCCCAAGAAGTTTAAAGAAGTCTCACCAAACGAAAACAAGTTCTAACATTAAAAAAAGTTCCAAAAAGCTAAGACATTGGCATGGGTGGAACAACTATAAAGAAAAATGGTAAAATGACATGCCAGTGAATAAAATGTGTACCGTATAAGTTATTAACTAAATTACGTAAATTTTTCTGAACATGAAAGCCTTCAGAAAAGTCAAAATTATTGATCGATGTACTTATTTGTATAATACTTGCGGACTGAAACTCAAACGGACTATTATAATTTCAACAATATCGAGCAATCGAAGATTTATTAAGTTATTGTATTTTGGCATGGTTATCATGTTTTTAATAGGAAATTTTAGAATATGTTTAGTTTGGTTGATATATGGAAAGCCACAAAGGCAAGAGATACTAATAAAACATTCATAGGATCTGAGATTATAAAACTTATTAACAAGTTTAAACATGATAACAAAATTGAAGTTCCTAAAACTTTTAGTAATTAGCTAACTGATTTTTTTAAAGAAAATTTGTAAATCCATAATAATGTTAAAATCCTTCTCAGAAATAAATTTACAGGGTGATTTAGAGATTTTTGAATGGCATGATCATTAAATAATAAGAGAGAATGGTGAACAAACATATTAGATTCAAGCGGAGATTTTTTGGTTAGGTGAACAGTAGGAATCTTTATACAGATGTAAAAAGAAAGGAAAAGGTTTTTGAAAGACCATAGAGAGAAATTTATCATCACTGCGGAAGATCAATATACTCTAAAAACAAGAAAATTATTGTCCTTCAGTTCACAAAAATTGCATAAAAATTGGAGGATAACAATCACTTGCTCTGAAATAATATTCATTTTTTTAATTTTTTCTATTTTCACTCATTTTTTTAGCTTTATGAAACATGTCTGTGATGTTTGAACTTGTTTCTGTCTCGTTAGAACTTATTCAATTTTATTGGAACTTTTATTGTTTGATTCATACATCCCAATTGTATTTTGAGGCACACTAATTAGTGTAATAGTTATATGTTTCAGATTGGATGGTTGTTCTTTGTTCAGCTTTTTAAAAGCCCAGTTCCTATAGATGTTGAGCATTCCATAGATTTGCCGTTTTCTAATTGGTGGGACTCTGACTCTACCATCTGGGGTACATATTGGGGTACATGTTGGGGTACATTTGTTTCCATTTCATATATTTCTCTTTGAGTTTGTTGGGCTGTTTGCAATTGACGAAGATGATCTAATGTATCTTCTAAACATATACTATATGCTGCGTTGTATAATAATTTAAAAGATAAAACTTTGTATCTAAGTTTTTTTAATAGATCAATTAAAGTACAAACGCATAATGTTTTATGGAAACAAGTATCCTTTTGTCACAGCAATTCTGAAGGAATTGTGCGAGACGGAATTTATCTATAAATACACTCAAACCTGTTTCTGTGCGGTCTTTTTTTTATGCGATTTTTTATTTGTGCGATTTTTTTGTGCGGTATATGAAAATTTCAATCAAATAGGAATATAATTGACGAAGTTATCAATGAAAAAAATTAGTAAGTTTGATTGGCCATTTACTTTTTTTATGCCAATTCTGAAAAAACTTTAAAATTCCAAAAACAGCTTCAATCTTGTATATCTGGCTACCGAGACATATACAAACGTCTAGTGAAACAGCAATCTTCGCAAAAACTGATCACCGACTACATGGTAACTGAAAAGAAGTCAATTCTAAACGAGTGCGAGGTAGTATCTTCAAGTGATGAAAGCGATTTTGAACCAGTTTACCACAAGAAAGTTCGCTTATTGTCAGACTACGAAGGATAATGGTTATACGTTTTGAAAAGTTTTGTATGTGTAAAATAAGTACATATGTAAATAAAATATTTAAAAATGTTCGCATGAGTATTTTCTAAATCAGATTCCAAAAGGTTTGGCGAGATTCCAAGTAGCTGCCAAGCCTCGTGTCTTGATTTCGTTTAAAAAAGCAATTCCTAGATATTTCGTAAGGTTTTGAGTTATTTTCTACTTGAGACTTTTTTTTTATGCGGTCCCTATTCACCGCATAAAAAAGTACTTTTTAATTGTGTTGCGAAAACTATTTTTTATAGCTACTCGTGAAGTTTTGTGCGATTTTTTTATGCGTTTTCTTTTATGCGGACCCTATCCACCGCACAAAAATAGGTTTGAATGTGGTTTCAAGCTACATGCAATTGCAGGACCCGTAGAAACTTTTTGATGAATGTAAATGCAGGATATTCCATATTTTGTATCCATTAATATGGCTGGGTGTAAATAAGTATCATATACATTCATGAAAACTATAAATATAAGTTCTCTCTGCATGCACCACAAACTATATTGTAAAGACAAGAAGAATTATTTGATTCATAGAATCTTGGTACACACGAACACATAAGAATTTGATTAGTAGAAGGAGTAAAATATCTTAATACCATGGTAGTTTGTATAGCTACAGAAAACAATAAGCATTTAATTTCATAAGCATTATTTAGCAATTTCCAATATTAAAAATGTTTTATAGTAATATGAGAATATTGGGAGCTGTTAATTGAAGATAATCAGTTATTTTAAATTTTTTCACAAATTTGCGAATTATTCTCTCTGTAGCAATGGGTTAAAAACAGTGTATCGGTTCCTTTTCGTACTTACATTTTATTTATTTATTGCGGTATACAACGACGAAAGACATATCATGTACCGCTATGATCATATAAACTATTACATCCTGAAAAAAATTCTATTTTCATATTATTAAGGCATTTGTTTGAATTTTATTCTCTTTTAGCAGATACTTCTGAATCCCTGCGTATTTCCTTTATTCCGCAACATATTTCCTCAACATGTGAGATTCCTTTGTTACAAAGGACAATTATACGTTGTTTTAAAATTTTCTTGTACAAATAGATTTTCCTTACAGTCGCAAAAACAGAAACTCAATCCATCATGGACTTTCCGCGAATTGCAAGGTCTACAGAGCGGTAAGTACACTTGCATTCGGATCCAGAGCTAATCCAATCAAATTCTGAGTGCAGGTTATGGACTCTAACAAGCATCTTCATAGTGGATAGGAATCAAATTTAAATTCTAGATTTCAGTCAAAATAGCCCTCGTGTGTTTTAACACTATCGTGTTACTGTGGGTGAAAGTACTGTGTGTTAGTTAGTGCTTTTGTATTTGGATCCATAGCTAATCAAATCAAATCCCGAGTGCATGTTGTGAGATCAAAACAAGCATGTTCCCAGTGGTTAAGAATCAAATTTAAACTGTACATTTCTCTCAATGGTCTCGCGTGTATTAAAAACGCAATGTGGAAGCAATGCAATTTAATCCAATCTTATCTGTGAGCTACAAGTCATTGTCAAAGACTTAAATTACTTCTGGGGCAAGAAAAGTTTCTCAAACTTGCAAGAAAGTGGATACTCTTTGCACAAAAATCATATGCAGCTGTTTACCACATTTTTTAAAAATATTAGTAACACTATTGTATGAGGAACAATTTAAAATAAACACTTATTGAGAAGTTTTCACGCTGAAACTTTCCAGAAAAATAACAAATAAACAACCTGTATTCATAGAATTTGAATAAAAATTTCAACCCATTCAGGTAATCCTTTCAGTAAGAGGCTTTGGTTCATTTTCTAGTTATTATCGAAGTAGAGCAGTCTAGAGTACCTGACACACAATTTCAATTTCCCATTCGAAAATGGTGTATTTTATTTTCTTTTAGCGTTCGAAATTTCACCGCTCCGCTGGACTAAAAAGCCTGAACCATTTTCGATTTCGAATCAAAGAAGTGGGGAGAGAGTGGTTTCCCACCCACTGTTTCCATGGGGACTGTCGCTAAGACTACCTTATCATGGTTTCCAGCATAGTGGGCCACACAGGCCACGGGCGGCATTTTAGGGAGGGATGAAACAACATAAAAGTTCGAGTTAATAAAACGGTGCAATAATAAGATCTAATAAAATAGTAATCTGAAAAAAAAATCTTCACTTTTGTAACTGAACATGAATGAAAGCAAATTGTATTTCAGTTATGACCGACTTGCAAAGAATTTTAGAGGAGCGTTTCCTTCACGAAGTGAACTTGGCACAAAATAAACATTCTTTATTAAAATATGAAAGTTTATGTCTCAAATGTTTGCGTGAAAAGAAGTTTTGATTTGTTTTTATTAAAGATTTAACTTTAGATATTTTTCAATTCTTTTTTATCACCGTTGTTAGTATATTTATTTTTATTAATTCAACTGTTAGAGGGGCTTAGTAAACAATTGATCTGTTATAAATTTCAAAATAGGAGAATACTTTTCAAATTCTTAAATACGTTACAATTTTGTTTCATTTAAATTACTTGTTTTGTTACATAGTATAATATTTTAGTTGTTTTTTCCTACTTTCCCTGCAATATATAATAAAGAAGAGGGAAAATATTGAAATAGTGCCGAAAATCAGAACTGGAGTTTTCAACGGATCTACACAATACGGGCCGTTTAAGGCAATTAGGGCAAAATCACCATTTTTGACGTGGTGCGTATGTGGGTATAACTGTCTGTTTGTATGTCTGTGTGTGTTGTTTATATGTGTATCAGATTGTGTGTGTATGTGTGTGTCTGTTTATGAGTGTGTGTCTGGATTTCTGTGCAAAGTATGTATCTATTCTAGCTCAAAAACTATTTGACGAAATTTTACAAAATTGTGTACGTGAATAACTTGTATACTATCCAAATGCTAGTTTAATTTTGATATGATTCGAAAAATAAAAAAACTTGTTCTCTTCTGTTTTGCAAAATTGTCCAGAAAAATGGTCAAAATTTGAAAAAAAAATAAATATACTGAAATGTATTAATTAAACCTTTGTTTTATATATAATGTTAACGAAAAAACTGATAAGACCAAATTCATTACTTTAGGATGGGCCATTCTTAACATAATAAAGTTTTATGGAATTTTGAGGAGCTGACGATGATTTCCACTGCAGTTAAAAAAACTATTCGATGAAACTTCTTACAATGTGGTTGGCAACTCACTTGGTGGTTACTAGTTAGATTTTGGTACAACTGGGGAAAATATACCCCCTTTATTATTTTTTCCAAATTAGTCCTCAAAAATCGTCACACCTTGAAATAATCTGATGTGGGCAGCACATGACTTTCCTTATATAATGCAATGAATTTATACTTTTACAGTTAAAAATATGTTATTCTTATAGTAGATATTTATATTATTTCCAAGATATTGAATTTTCTTCAATTAGTCGCCATTTTCATTGATATGGCATCATTTTTATCCATTTGGCGAGATTTTTGTTAATTTGGCAACAGTTAAAAATGTCGCCAAGTTGGCGAAATTCGCCAAATTCGTCGGCAAAATCTCACCAAGCATTATGGACGGAGAAATAAGTTATTCTTACAGCAGATAAATGACTATTGGCGTTCAAATACAAAAGTATTACTCAAAGTATCTTTTTTCATGAATGGAACGAGCCAGATCCACGAGAATGATGTCACCAAATTTATCGCATGGTATTACATATGAAAAGTGAACATATTTCTCAATAGAAAATATTTTTTTTTATTTTTAATAACTTCTTGATAATTTTTTTGAAAAATGTGCAATATCGCGAGAGCGGTTCATGTTAGCGTTCTGAAATTTATGTTAATCGTTTTCTAATGAAAAATAACATAAGAAATGTCTATTTACGTAACTTTATTAGCGGTTTCGATTTTTTGACGATATTTTCAAAATTTCTCTCGAAAATTTAGGAGGTTTCTGAATATTCGATTGTGTATAAAAACAATAGACTTCCAGTGTTTATGGATTGTAATTTTTGTACCAAATTTCATTCGAATCGATCCATTCGTTTGTCAATTATCGTCTCCACAGACTCAGTGACACGCACACACACACACACACACACACACACACACACACACACACACATCACTTCAAAAATGTTTGATTCGTGATCAGGGATGTTTGAAACGTGCTCTCCCGTCGAAAACTCGAATTCGAATTTTCGATCCCATCACAATACTTTCCTTATACATTATGTATATAAGGAAAGTAATTAAAAACAAAATATTTGGAAATGATTCAATTAAATTCTTGTTTTATACGTAATGTTTGCGACGACAAAGCGAAACCTATATTTCTCTGCGGTAAACCGCTCTTCATATATTTCTGCTTTAAAAATAGTTTTTTTATGTCGTCACTTTTTTTCTCGCCAAATAAAAACCAAAAATTAATTTATACCGTTATGATGTGTCATTTCAAATAGTAAGTATATATATTCCTTTGTGCCATTTAACTCAATTTAATATGTTATGAAGGAAAATAAATTTTAATCTGAATATTTGGGGAATTTTATGTGCTGCCCGAATCAGCTTTATAAATGTATTATAGTTGAATGATTACTTTGAACTAGAGGTGTAACGGGGGGGAGGGGCAGATCTCGTCAAAACGGACGCCGGAATTGGGTAGGATAATGAAGAAAATAATTTTCTAATAAAAGGCACGCAAATCTTAACAAGTTCTATTTTCTTAAGTTTCAAACTTTAATATGTTGTATTTCAGCAGAAACATCTTAAAAGTAAAAGTAATTGTTAAAACCACGGAATAACTTATTAAATTATAGCATTTTAATGTCGGTTTTCAAGCCGAAATTTGGATTTTTAGCTTGTGAGATAATTTTCTTTGTTATTGGACCACTGGATCTAAACGCCATATTTTAACGTTTTCGCATAGACTTTTCCGATGTATAAAAATTACCGGTGCCGGCGACAAAATTATGTGCCCCTTCCCCTAGTCGCCGAACCTGGGGATTAGAGACAGAGTAGTATTTAAGAGATGTCCTATGTTTGACTATAGAATACTAAAATTGGATTTCGCTTGTGTTCTGGTTAATATTTAGATTGAATTTCTTTATTAACTTGCGCTCGAGGAGTTAAATTACACACACAATACACACACACACACACACATATAATTATATATATACACATATATATTATATACAGGGTGTCCCAAAAACATTGACCTCGGATTTTATTCCTTAAATATTGATCTTAGACATATATAATCAATTACAAAGTTGAGTAAAAAAAGGTACAGGATTTTATGAAATTGTTTAAAATTTTCAAAAGATTTAAATTTTAAGAAATACAAAATTTAAATTTTTATAAGTCCCCGTACGAAAACATTTCCAATGAGTAAAATGTGCCCATAAACTAATAAGGTGATGTACAAAATTTCAGCTTTTTATCACAAAAAGTCCCAGAGATATAAAAAGATAAAAATGCTGACTTAAACCAGTTTTCTATGCATCGACATGGGTTCTCAGAGGGGAAAAATCATGTCGGTAGATCGCGTTTCAGGGGTCATACACAAATTACGAAAGAAAACAATGATTGTATAAATAAATAATAATTTTGCTATTTATTGGTACAAAAGTATCTACACTGTGTAAAAAAAAATAATTTTGCACAAAGATTACAAAGCTTGTTCAAAATGTTTTCCATCCATGCCAAAGATCCATTAAAGTTAAGAGACAGATATTATTTGCCTATAATGCATTTCTGAGTTGGTCATTTGCACTCTGGTTGTAAGCATTTACATTTCAATTTGTGATTAATCCCTCACCAACTTTGTTTAAACATATCTCTGGGACTTTTATGATAAAATGCTGAAATTATTACATCATCTTATTAGTGTATGGGGCACATTTTACTCATTGGAAATGTTTTTGTACGGGGAGCCATATAAAAATATAAATTTTGTATTTCTTCAAATTTAATCCCCTGAAAATTTTTATCGATTTCCTAAAATTATGTAACTTTTTACGCAACTTTGTAACTAAATTTATTATATATGTCTAAGATATCTGTTATTATATATGTCTAATCTATTACATATCGTCTGCGTAACAGACGTTATATATATATATGTATATATATATATATATATATATATATATATATTTATATATATATATATATATATATATATATATATATATATATATATACATATACACATTGCATGTTTCTTTAATACGAAGCATACAAAAGGAATTAGGAATAAGGATAGTTCATAAATGAAAAGTTAGATACACTAAACAGCGTAGTATAAGAATGTGAATGACAATTCAATATACATTTAATTTATTGCGCAAATGCAGCTAATAAATAAAATGTTTTCAATAAAAATATAAATTAGTAAATCCAATGTTAGAATGAATGTAGTAACTCATAATACACTATTCCAAAATTTTCTACAAAATACAAAGAAATAAAAGAAATTAAGACATAATGAGGAAATAATAAAGCATAATGCAGGTCATAAAGACAAAGACAATCAACAAATTTCAAAAATGAGGAATGAAAATAGGAAAACAAAAAGATCAAGCAAAAAAGCTTGCACATGGAAGAGCTTTAGGCTTAAGATATATATGCATATACACATATATATATATATATACATATATATATATATATATATATATATATATACATATACATATATATATATATATATATATATATATATATATATATATATATATATATATATATATATATATATATATATATATATATATATATGTAATCATATGAGTAAGAAATGAAAAAAAATAAAAAGAGGAGATGCTTTTAGGGAAGCAGAACAGCCAAAGGGGATTGTGACCCCTTGTTCCCGGATGAAGCATGATTTGATTCCAAGGAAACACTCCCGGAAACAGTACTTGAGTGAAACAATCCTCCATCTGCCGACATTGGAAAAAGCAAAATCCACACCAGGGAAATTGAACATGAAAACCAAAATCAATACAGTAGAACATTTCGAATAGGAAGCCAAAAAGGAAACATGAATATCCATCCAACTCAATCCTCCCGGACCAACATTGACTGTTCCGTTTATGTAAAACTATATATAACATATTACGGTTCTGATCCGTGCATACATTTTGACGTAACTATAATAGTTCGCTGAAATTTGCATAAAACTTGCTATCATAATTTTTGTAAGATGTTTCATAATAATGTTTTAGGAATTGAATCGGATATTGTTGTTTTGTTGCCTCAAGTACTAAATTTCGTTCGCATATAATGCGTTCCTGCTTAGTTGTACCTGTATTTAATCTTTTATATCTTTTTAGATGATTGAGCATTAAGTTGCGTAGTTCTCCTATGATCATGTTGGTATTCCAGTTAATGATATAGTTTGTGTTGATATCAAATATATATATATATATATATATATATATATATATATATATATATATATATATATATATATATATATATATATATATATATATATATATATATATATATATAAATATATATATATATAAATATATATATATATATATATATATATATATATATATATATATATAATCAACTGAATTATGGAAAAGGGAAAAATGTGATTTATGCCACTTGTCCGTATCATGTGAAAGGCTGCTTCTTCAGTGAAAATAGGGATCATAAACAAATTAACGATGGCAATTGTTTAGATTATAAATACTTTAATATGCGTCAAAATTTTTTACCACTAATGCATCTGAATTAAGCATTACACAGACACAGATCATATAAAGCAGTGGTACACACTACGCGGTTGGGTATCCTATGTATTATTATTCAGTTTTATCTTTTTTGTAATATGTCACAAATTTACATTTCTAATTTGATATATGGTCCCCATTTACAATGTATAATTTTCAAATATGTATAACTCGCTCAAGTTTAAAGTTACAGATATGCGTTTTTTAATGATCTTGTTGCATTAAAAATAAAAATTTTCTAACTGACGAAATTTGTCTAAGGGGGTCGTATAAAAATTTAAAAAGTGTAACTTTTTGAAAATTAATGGAAGGACTATTTCATTCACGTAGTCTTATTTTCTACCTTACTTTTAACATTTTTGAAATTTACATTACCCACTTATCTCCAACAGGTTATTATGCTCGCCAAGAGAGTTGTAAACTGGATATAAAGAATCTTACGTTATTACAGGAACAATATATAATAACATACACTGATAAAGTTCCGGGTAATTATGCATTTAC